>VMDO01005010.1:0-117199 GCA_007922755.1 Pedetes capensis | reverse complement strand
AAAAAAAAAAAAAAAAAAAAAAAGATTGGAGCCAGAAAATCATTATTGCTAATAAACAGACATGCCATCTGGATCAAAATGGATATGACAATAGAGCAATCTTAGGAAACCAGCCCTGTGGATTCACTAGTAGATACTGCTTCACTAGAACACTGTGGTAAGGCATCTGAGACAGCTGAAGAGTCTCTAGCTGGGTAGCAGAACTCAGGAGAAACAATCCAAACACAGGAATGACAGAGCAAATGTTTACACATGAGGCCCAAGGGGGAAAGCCAGCCCTGTGTGCCAGATAGGGCGGCACTTCTGTGAGATTGGCCCAAGAAAGGTGTCCCATGACCAGGACCCAGGCAGGGTGATCCATGGCCAGCTACCGACCAGAAAGCAGTGTGTTGACTGCCTGGTGGTCTCTGATCCAAGTTCAGCCTGACAAATGGCTATTCTTACTGAAGAATGAAATGGAAATATGAATTCAGATATTTGTTCAAGCAGAGACACAGAAGGGTTTCAAAAGTTGTCTTGGATGAACATAGAGTTTGTGTGTATCTTAAGACAAGGGGAGAATTGCTTAAGAACAGGGGCTATTGGGCCTAAAAATGAGGATTCAGGGACCCTTTTTGGATTGGAAGGGATCTTCTGGCACAACAATGGCTGACCATATTCTTTGCCTTATAGTGCTATCTTTATCCTGAGGGACAAACAACTGTCACTTCTGAGACACTTTACCAGGAAGAGATGTCAGCTCCCTAACATCTTTGGTTGCTGTGTTTATGCCCATGTTTTTCCCTTGTGAAGCTGCCACTCATGTTTTTCCAGTAAATTCAGCTTTTCACTTGGTCTTCCTTGCCACTGACTTCAGATAATATACTCATGCCAATTTTATATAAGTCGGGCTTGTTAATGCTGTCTTGGCACATCCTGACTTTTGTTCCAGGTAAGAAGCTGAAAGTACAAGAGTCAAAATGTAACTAAAGATGCTGTCTAGCCACTTAGTTCGCTCCCATCCCCAGATGTGGAATCATACCCTCCCAAGGACCAAGAATTCTCCTTTAATATGTTCAGTGTGTGCAAGTTCTTAACAGACTAAACACCAACTTTGTTTACTAGAAACACTGAGGAGAAAGAAAACATAAACTAGAAATAAAATAATTAAATAAAATAAAATGCAGACTGTACATACATCTTAAAAAGTCTAAAGTACCTATAACATGGTGGTTGTTAACCTTTTAGCTTAATTATGAGCCCCAAAATCAGATAGATTCTGACACCTTCAAATATCCTCTTCCTTACACTCAACTCGAAATCCCCAGGCCATCAGGAAGTCACAGTTACATTTATCAGTATAAATAATAAATGAAATTCTGATGAACCAGGAGGTTACACATTACTTGCCACACCTGTTCCCCACCTAGTTATTTCACTGATGAGGAAAAGAATGAGGAAGCAGCTAATTACCACTATGATTTTCTGTTTCTCTAGGGATAGAGAGGAAGTTGTAAGACAGAGAGCCAAAGACAGAGAAAGCAAGAGATAAGTTAATTTCCAGAAAAACTGACTACGTTAGAAAAGAAAATAGATGCTAATTCCTGTTTAATCTTTCTTTTCACTAGGCTGTGTCCAAAAGCACTATGGTATAATAAAACTTAATAGAAAATGCATTGACTTCATTGCTGGCTTAATATCTTTATAACAACAACAATATTCAAATATGAGGCAAAATTCCTCTTAAGACTTTGAAAAGGTTGTAGCAAGAGAAGATGTGATCCTAAGTAGCAAAACAAGACGAAACAATCAAATAGAACAAGTAGACTGCTCTACATGAGGTAAAAATAATAATTGGGAGGATAAATACCCCTGAAAACAGGAGGAGAAAAAAGAATGAAAGCAGAGGAGCCAGGAAATGGTCCTAGAGTGAGTGGCATTAGGTTGAGTGAAACTGAGAGAACAACCTACCCACAAGCTCACTCCTTCCCTATTACCTTCCATGTTTGTGATACTATGATACAGAGCAGAAATAGCACATGTGGAGTCCAAAGACTGGAGCCAGAATTAACCCTACAAACTAAACTTCCTCCACATCTATGGAAATACTGGTAAGAACTTTGCCCCTGGGCATAGAAAGGTTCATTGGCTGGGGAAATTGGTCATGTTTCTCATATGTAGGTAAGAGGAAGCTGGACACCCCCAGCTAACTGCTGATTTACACTAGCATGACCAACCTCTTGTTAGAAGGAGTCACCTTTAATGCCATTCATGTCACCCAACAGCTGGCTGGGGTCTTTTTGCTCTACCTGGATAGAAATAATAGATAAGCAAGAACCCCTTAAAATACTGGTCTTAGGTAGCAGTTGTGGTGCTCAGTATTTGATATCAGCAAGCAGGCACAGCAGTACCAGGCAGATCCTTCCAGCGTTACAACTCCTATCTAGTCCAGGGAGGTTGAGAGTCCTCAGGCCTTCAACTGTTACAGCTCCTATGTAAGCCCTGGAGGGAGGGACGCCTAAGCCCATAAGTATTATATGTTTTAGGTAAACTAAGGAGATCATGATTCCTCAGCCCTCAACAACAGATGGAGTTGCAGCTTCTGGGCAAGACTTGGTATCAAGATTCCTCAGTCCTAGACAGTAGCCAGTGTTACAGCTTCCAAGCTTAGGGTCCTAAAGACGTGGCAGCTCTGTGGAATTCTTTCAGTGACTCTTTTCTGGCTCTTTATGGTCCTTTCTTTATCTTCTTTCTACCATGGTTACTCTCTGGAACTATTCAGCTGCCTCTTATTGCTATTGTCACTTCTCTGCTGCCCTCTGACACTGCAATCACTCCTGTTCTACTGTCTCTGCTGTTTCTTTCTTCATGTTACCAGCTCAGCCCTCACTACTAAAAATAGGCAAAAACCACTCAAGAGATCCCCTTTATTGGTCCTAATATTGCAAGTGAGCTGAGCTGCCTGTTTATATAGCCAGAGAAGGGGTGTTTGCAACAATCACTAACTTAAAAGGTTTATGTTTGCACCAATTACAATAGTTTCTTTTCTGGGCCACCAGAAGAAGTGTTCCCTCTTGAGCCTGGGTTGGTCACATGGTCATCTACAGCTCACTGAGGCCTATGACAGAAAAGAAAAAAAGAAAAGAAAAGACAGGGAAAAAAGTACAGTGTAAACTGCAAACTTTGAAACAGCCATGGCTGGGCTGCACCTTCAGGAATTGGAGTTGCAGCAAATAGTTGTAGTTTCATAGTTTCTTTCAGATGTCCATGCAGTGTTTACAATGGCAAGTGCTGTTGTGAGGGTGTCTTGACCAGACAACAGCTCCTTCGTTCAAAACAGCCAGAGCCACAAGCAAGAGAGCCCAATGTCTGTCAATCAGATTTCTTCATCCCCCAATACCAACCCTTGCCTTGCAGAACAATAAGCAGCAGAAGGGACACTTAGAGTAAGTGTTAAAAAAAAGTATAATTAACATTTACATTACTATTGACAGTGTATTAATAATATTGCATGCCTAGAACCCCAAAGACAGGTGGGTGCCCTGATCTGTCTCAAATGCAATGGGTGAACACCAACTATCCTTGTATTTTGCTGCCCTTAAAACATAGTTTCATGTTCTCCAAGAGAATTTCTCACCTTTATTTTCACACCAACCACCTTGGGATCAGCAAAATTATGGCCAATATCTTGTACTATAAAAAGGATTCTTCTTGGTAGAGATGTGAAGTGGTCTATGCCCTCAAGCTGTGCAGCAGGCTGGCCTTAAATATTAAAGGAGGCAAGTTTCCGCTTTGATTCCAAATATTCCTCCACTTTTGTTGAAATATTTCTAGATTTAGGATAACACCTCCTCTATTTTCCAAAGAGATTGTTCCATGTCTAGCACATGTCAGGCACACAGTAATTTTGACTGATTGAATTGTAAACTCACATATTGGCATAAATGATTACATGAGGCAGTTAAGAAGAACGCTATAGAAATGCTTATTATTGTTGTTATTTTCATTATTTAAAAAGAAGTAAACTATTATGAGGACAGGGTAGCTTGTATTTATTTATACATTTACCTCTTTACCATCTTCGCTTACTCGTATCCATATTGCTATTGCCAGGATCACGGTACCACATAGCTGCAGAAATAAACAAAGAATGTTAGAGAAAAACTAAGAAAAAATGAAATGCTAATTCCACACACCCTATCTCTACAATTGCAACAGTTTGTCATATTCAGGTTCAGGTAATTGCTGAAGCATTCCAGTATAATCTGTAAATTTAGTAAGAATAGCTCTGGTTCTCATCCACAGTCCATTCATAGATCTATAGACAAGAAATCATCCCCGCTGGGTAGGAAAAGATTATTTTTCATGATTTAATTCTAATTGTGGTATTATTAGATCAGAACACACAGAAAATAAATCACCAATGGCTTAAAAATAAAATATCCTTAGTATGTGCCTGGGTTTATCTCTGGTACACTATCTTGGACCACGAAAGAAGGGAATAACTGACTAATCACCAAATATTCATCCAAGTTTCAAGAGGGAGATTGAAGCTGGGCTGGACAAGGAAGAGTAGGACATCTGACAAAATGTGCATTTAAGCAACAAGGGTATATATTAACCAATACTTTTTGAACCCAAATAAATTCTTTTGAATGGTAAAGCTTACCCAGAGAGAAGGAACAATGGAGAACAGTATTTAAAGTCTTAAATTCTTTTAATGACTTTACCAGGTTATTTAATTTGGACCAAGGCCAACACATAAAATGCAAAACACATTTTACTTTCATACATACATATATATATATATATATATATATATATATATATATATATATATACATATACATATCCTGTGTCTTTCAAGGTTAAAGAAGAGAGAGAGATCTATATTGCAGCCTCAAAAAAAAATCAAACATGTATTATGACATAAATATGTTGAGAGCAGCCCTGGTAACAGATACAAGAGGCCTTGAAAGATTTTCTAGATGCTTCTAACCTTTCCCTACTCTAACAAAGAAATGTCTAAAACCTCCAAAACCTGGTGACTTTGGAGTGTCTTTCACGCATTGTTGAGCTATGAGCCTGAACCCCCAAGCAGTATGTTTAATGGTTTCTCATTAAGTCTGCAATGGAAATAAGGTCAAGGGCCTTGTTAAGGAATAGGGAAAGCAATGAGTAGCTGAATGGCCATAGGATCTGTGGTCCCTAAAATACCTCAAAAATTACCTAGGTCCAAACTCTTTGCTTCAGGTAAATAAAATGGAACCCTGAAAGATTATAGTCACATTTTGATAATCTAGGGCAACTCCTAACCAATCCTCCCCTACTACAATGCTTCAACTCCTGCAAAACAATTATGATTATTAAAGTACAATTAAAAACTAGAAACTCTTTGTCAACCGCCATATAACCTATGTAATTCAATTCTCTGTCTCTCTCTGTCTCTCTCTCTCTCTCTCTCTCACCCCCCACAAACACACACAAAACAGAACAAACTTTTAAAAATACACCTTTAGAGGTTGAAAACCTTCCTCTGCTGCTCTTTCCACCCAATCCTAATTTCACGTACAAAAGGAGATAAATGCTCATTTTAGCAGTTCTATGTTTATAAGTCTGTGAGAATTTATGTTAAATGTTAATTAGACCCTTTGGGACTTTCAGTAATTTTATGCCAATTAGATTTTTTTGTTTGTTATTTGATTTGCTTACTGATACTTTCTGTCTTTTCCTTCTCTTTTTACAAGTAGATTTATGCTCATTGACTTAATGGTCACTCTGGCCACTAGCTCTGACTAAAAATACTATTAATTATCCTAGTAATTATTGTGAATATAATTTTTATCTGGCATTTATTAAACTGTCAAACAGAAAACTTTGAGTATTCTTGGAGAATAAAAATGTGATATTCTTTAAACTTTATTTCCTTTCGTTTTTGTTACAATTTACTTCATTTTTTCAAAGTATTTAGAAATCAAACCATATGTAAACCACATGAAATCAACCATATTTTCCTCTCACGTGATGATTTTTAGTCTTTTCACTAAATATTATCTATAACATTAACATTGAAAAGACAAAGTACTCAGTTATTTCAGAAGTCAACAGTACTTTCCCTATCTTCAATCTTCACAATTAGACAAAATTCTTATACAGACTTTCAAACTGGCTAATATCTCCTTTCCATTTCTCTCTCTCTCTCTTTTTTTTATCGAATTTCATTTTATAAATGGAAAAAACCAAGTGTTTAATATATATCATTCTCATCTTACTGAAGAAAGCCACATGTAAAGTCTTAACAATTTGAAATTATTCACAAATGCTTTGATTGACTTTAAAAGTACATTTTTCTAAGAACATGAAGATTCTAAGTCATAAATAATACTGAACTATTTCATGCTCATTGCTTAAAGACTGACCATCATGTTGTTGGGTGCCATCAAGTCGGTATCCAACTCATAGTGACCCTCATAGGGTTTTCAATGGCTGAGCCACTCTCAAGGCTGAGGATTGCCAGGTCCTTCTCCCATTTTTGCGATGTTGGGAATTGAACTTGGGACCTCAGAGACTGCACTGCAGCGCTCTACCAACTGAGCTAAATCCCAGCCCCTGACCATCATAATGGTTCTTTAAACCCTTTTCCAAGATGGATTTTAAAGATTTCTCTCCCAATCTTTTCATACTGTTTTAAATAGCCAAAAGTATAAATTAAGAAGTATGTATCTCTGTTCTAATTTCTGCTGGTAAGATTGTGGAAGAACAGGTGCTAACATGTTTGGCCCCATCAGTGGACACTGCAGAACTGAGTAGGCCAAAATTTCCCGTGCTTCTGATTTCTATTTCAGGAGAATTATTGTAGTTTTCACTCAACTCTCATAGGACATTTTTCTTTTTATGTGATTAGGATGTAATTGGTTTGAACCAGTATTCTGAGAAATTAGGCAATTTTGACATTTGTTTATGGGGCTGTGACAAACTGATTTGTATCCTCCCCCCAAATTCTTATGATGAAACTCTAACATTCTGGACTATCTGGAGATAGGGCTTTAGGGATACAAATTAAAGTTAAATGAAGTCATAACAGTAGCCTCTTAATCCAATAGGAGTTGTAGCCTTATAAGAGGGATCTGTCCTCTCTACTGACATACCTGAGGAAGGGCCATATAGAACACAGTGAAAAGATGGCCAGGACAAGGACCCTCTCCAGAAACACAGTTGGCCAGCACCTTGATCTTAGACTTCCCAGGCTTCAGAAATGTAAGAAAATTAATTTCTGTTGTTTAAACAATGCAGTGTTTTCCCATTAATACCCATGTCGACTAAGGGTAGAAACTAAAAAACATAAAATGCCAGGAAGAAAATGGGAAGATATTACTCAAGACAAAGATAAATGATAGAATATTGATTTGTCCCATCATCTGATAATATGCTCTCCAAATGTCCCTACCCCTTCCCTCTCAATTCTGTCTTTCCATATCAGTGCTTATCAAAGTGTATTTGTAGAATGCTGAAAATGGAAGAAAATGCATAATCTTATGCTAGGAGAAGGTCAGCATTGTGAGTAATATTATTATTGGTCCAAAGGGGACCAACAGATAAGCTTAAGAGAATTCTTTCTGTGCTACACCTTATTGTTGTTGTTAGGTGCTGTCAAGTTGGTCTGACTCATAGCGACTCTATGAACAACAGATTGAAACACTCCCTGACACTGTGCATGCTGGGCACTATGTCAGTGCTTCTCTGCTGTTCCTAGTGTTTTCAATGGCTGATTGTTTCAGGATTGTCTCAGGAGTGGGTTGCCAGGTCCTTCTCCCAATTTGTGGTGCTGGGGATGGGACCTAGGGCCTCAGATAGTGCTGAGTGACACTTTACCAATCGACCTGAACCCAAGCCCCATGCTGCACCTAAGAAGATATAAAATAATAAGAAAATATTCAAGTAAAAGATTTGAGTGTATGATAACCCCCAAACACAAGAAGTGAATCCATAACTCTAGGAGGCAAGGATCCTGAAAGCCCTACCATATTAAGACAGTACTGTGGCTGCTATTGGGGTTATTACGTATTTTGAAGTTTCTTCTTCTATTACTCATTTATTTGTAAGTCTAGTTCAACTGCATTGCGGTAGTCGAATTCAGACTGTACAATTATTACTTATAAGAAGTTCTTGCATTTCCTTTACTAATTTCTAAAATCAAGAGTTACTCGAAAAGAATTAAAAATGTCTCAAGAAGGCAAATTTTATTAGAAATCTGTTAAATATAATTTATTCATGAAAATCACTTAGATATTCTGTATGCCTGTTTTTCTTTTCTTTCTTTAGCTATGAAAAACTAAAAAAACGAGCTCACATAACAGTCCCAGCAATTGGGGATGCTGAGGCAGGAGGATCTTGAACTGGAGGCTAGAGACAGCCTATACAATGTAGAAAGATCCTGTCTCAAAATAAAAAATAAATAAGAGGATGAGAATGCGGTTCAGTGAGAGAGTACTTGCCTAGCATGTGTGAGGTCACCATAAAAAGAAAAGAAAAAGGAAACCCTGAGAAGTGTATTAAATTGAATTAATGATATTTGTGTTTACTACTCTGTATTTCTAACAATATTTATTCCATAGAATCCAGTAAATGCTATCTCGTTTATGCAGTCTTCAATAATTATTACTTGTTATTTTTCTATGATTTCTCTTTCACAAATATTTTCTTACATTCCACCTCATAATAAAAAACTGTTTAGACATATGACTTATTTCCAGTCCTTTGTTATCATGATTTTCTCAATATCAAACTATCAATTTTTACTTCTTGCTTTAATTATTTGGGATATGTTTAAGTACATTTTATAACATGGATATTTGAAGATACCTTTCTCTTTGTTCACAGCCCTGCAATAGGCTCTGAATACTCAGCAGACATTGTTCCATTGTCTTCTGACATTTAATGTTGCAACAGAAAAACCTATAGTCAGTTTACTTTTGTTCATGCATTGTTTACTTGATTTTTTCTTTCTTTGTATTTATAAGATTTTTATCTTCGAATAGTTTTTCTAATATTATCTCGGCATAGATAATAGATGTAGATGTCTTCTTTCATTGGGCACAACATACTCTTTCCATCTACGTATGAAGTATAGTTTTAGTTCTACATACTTTCATATATTAACATTATAATTGCTTTTGTCCTATTTATTTTGTGTTCTTTCTCAGGAAAACAACTTGTTTTGGATTCCATTCTCTGTTGTCTGTATCTATCATCTTCTTTCATATCATTTTTACTTCTTTTTAAAATTTCCTCTGGAAGAGCTTTTGAATTACAGATTCTATATCAATGTCTCCATTTAATGTGATATCTACAGTGAATATTAATTCTTCTATTGAATTTCTGCCTGCAGCTCTACCCCTGTGGCATCCAATCTCGTCAGATCTCAGAAGCTAAGCAGGATTGGGCCTGCTTAGTACCTGGATGGGAGACCGCCTGGGAACACCAGAAGCTGTAGGCTGGGAGAAGGACCTGGCAACCCCCTCCCAAAAATCAATCTGCCATTGAAAACCCTATGAACAGCAGAGAAGCACTGACAATAGTGTTTCCCCTGTTGTACAGAGGGTCGCTATGAGTCGGATACCAACTCGATGGCACCTAACAACAACAACAACAATTGAATTTCTAGTCTGTTTAAAGTCCTTGCTTATTTTATCATCATAATCCATTTTCTTCTTTCTCCTTTTCCTCCCCCTCCTCCTTCTTCTACTTCTACTTCTACTTCTTCTTCTTCTCTTAAGACAGGATCACACTAAGTTACATGGGTTGCCTCTAGTCTCTAACTTGCAATCATCCTGACTCCACCTCCTTAAATGCTGGCATTACTTCCTTCAGTTGCTGATACATTTGGGTTCCTTTATAGCTTGGCTCCTTCTCACCTTGCCTCATGTGAGATTGTTAATGTTATCTTCCTGGGTTTCTTCTCTTTAAGAGCTGGCCTTGCCATAGCTATCTCTGTGTCTGGCCATTATTATACCACATCCTCCAGCTGCAGGCCCTATGTTCCATGTTTATCCAGACTCCTAAGAAACATCAAACATCTATTATACCCCCAGACTTTATTATCTAAGATAGTAAAGATAATAGCATTAGATAATTTGGTCATTTCATCTGTTTTTGACACAAAATTCAGGGGAACAGGTTTTGTACCTATAACTTATCAATAGTACCTTCAGTTTTCTAATTTGCAGCAAACTCTAGCATGAATGATTAAGAATGATTTTCAGATCACATGGTTTTCTTCATTTAGTAATTCTAACAAATGGAAATCACTGCAGATTTGTGTGGCATGTCTCAAGTCCTTTCTCAAATGAAACTGGTATGTTTAAATTAAATGACCATATGCATATCTTAAAGATGTTTCAACATCTGGCCCTACTTTGCAAAAGCTTAGTTTCACAAGTTACACAAGAAAGAATCCATTTGAAAACATAAGGCCACAGACATCTAAAAGAAAACCACATCAGTTGGACCATTAAATTTTTTACTTAAGTAAACATTGGGAATGTGACAAATTGTTAATTTCCTATGAAGGATCATAAAATTCCAACTGAGAGCTCTGGGTTGGGGGTAGATGGGAGAGTAAAAATAGGAACATTCCCTAACCTCAGAAACTCCTCCTGCTGCCTAGGTTTTGATTTAAAATATTGATGTCACATCGTGGCTGAGAAGCTATCACTGGTTTTTACAACTGTTGCTCTCACCCAGACTCCATTTCAAGATCTCTTATATAGCAATTGTAGGTCCTATCACACATGGTGATGGGAAGAATCCCTGAAGGAAGTTCGAACTTTCCAACTGAAATCTATAGCAACAAAAAGACTGTCTGTGCCATCAGAGACACAAACAGATAGTTCACACCATAAAAATAATCAGAGTTCCACAGAAAAGCAATGACAATGTGTGGGTATGGTACAGATCTCTTCAACTGATCTCAAACATTAATCTTCAATATATAATTTTGAATCTATGACATACCCCTTTCCTAGATTGCTTTTAATATTTTGGCTTAAAATTCTGATCTATTCCAAATTCCTGATTAGCTATTTAATGAAAGAGGTATTCACAACCGTCATCAGCACTTTGCATGTTGTTTTCATACAACAAAGATTTTTTAAAACTGTTTCATAATTTGAAAATTGTTACTGGTTTGAGTACTTTAGGACATATTACTAAAATAGGAGCCACACATTTATTAGCACATTAATATTTTGATTTGTTTAAATGGACAATATAAATTCTGTATCATAGAAAGAAGACAATGGATATATTTCTATAAAAATAAGGATCAGTAAGTCTAGTAAAAACAGTGAATGACAGATTTGGCCAGGAAATAGGCAAATGAGCATGGAACACTTGGCCATACTAAATAATGGAGTTGTTATCAGAATTATTAGGATCAAGTGAAAAGGACTTAGAAGCCAACTTGAAGAAGCCGTTATTGTCCAAAGATGAGATAAAATGGACATCAATGGGATAAGAACTGTAATGGAGTTTATACATCATTTCTTAAGGAAAATACTAGCTTAACACTGTTGAATGATATGGAAAGTTAACTCATTTTGAAATTTGTAAGTAAAGAGGAAGAAAGAATTCTTTATGGTACCTTATACATCTATTTCCACATTTTATGATATGTGTACCTATACCCCTTTCCTATACACACATACACACTACTGGGTGCCACTGGCAACCAGACAGTAAATCAATAAATATGAATTTTTTCTTTATTGAAGATATTCCAGCTAATATGTGAAGAAAAGTTGAAGAATTAGAATATCACCCATTTGAATGTCTAATGTTCTAAAAATGGGTTTAGGAACTTGAGTATCATCACAAAAAATGTAGCATATCATGTATTTCCTGATGAAAGAAGACAATATCACTTATGAAGTGGTTGTGCCAAAAAAAATCCCTAAATCTTATCACACTACCTGATACACCTACTAATTTAACAGATAATCCAGAGGACAAACAAGTTAAATTATATCTTAAGTATGCAAATCTAAAAATTCATACCATAAAAAATATGATAAGACAAACAACCCACACATATTAAGTTTCAAAGAGGAGGAAAATGAAGAAGTTGGAGAAAAAAATCTATAGGTTAAAATTGACAAAAAAGATATATCAACAATCAGTGTGTGGACGTTATTTGGATCCCAGTTCAAACAGGAAACTTAAATCCTGGATGGTGTTTCACAACTGATTAAGAAATTCTTACTAAGTTTTTAAAGTGTGATAATGATATGGTGGTTACATTTTTAAACGAATTATTACCTTTCAAAGATATATACTAAAATATTTGCATACGAAATGACGTATCTGAGATTTGCTTCAAAATTGTCTGGGGTGGGGAAAGTGAAAGAGCATATGAATAAGGAAAGATCAGCCATGGTTTCGTGGCTGTTGAGATTGGGTTATGGCTGTTAATTACATAATTTTTCTTCTTTTGTGAATGTTAGAAGCTCTCCATAATAATAAATGAGGAAAAAAGCCAAAGAACATATGCATTTCTTTCTTTATATTCTGCTCCCAATGTTTTAAATGTTTCAAGGGAAGAAACATACCAGGATTAACTTTTTAAAAATTCTGACATACACTTGAGCTTCATTTAATTTTCAAAAGCATCCTATTTTTCTACAGAAAGGAGAAAGTATAAAGGACAAACCTTTATTTTATTTTACTTATTTATATAGTCACCAATAAGTCTTCTATATTCATTAGCTACTGACTATTAAATGGAAAGTCATTCTATACAATAAAACTACATTTCTATAGTTAAGTTTAAATAAATCCATTATTATTTCAGTGGGACAGAAATGTACCATCATATAGATACCAGCTGTTAACTAAACACAACTGAATTCAAAAACAAAGCCAGAGTTCTTTTCTCTTTAGAGTGCATAAGCTATTTTTCAATCCAGAATGTAAAATGATTTTTTAATTTAAGTACTTTGGACTATTTCAACTGCTTTACTTTTAAACAGTCTTTAACAGTACCATATATGCTAAAAATGATAAGGTCGTTTTCCCAATATCCCAGGCTGCACTTTTCGCACCTTCGTTTTCCATTTTCCAATGTTAGAGTCTACTCTCCATTTAGGTGCTATGTCTATGTCAGTGGACTTCCATAAGTATAATTTGCTACAAACCCTAGTGATTAAAAGGTGAGTTGATGATATATCAAAATACAGACTTTAAAGTGCCAATACATATCCACTGACTTAATCTTATAATTAAATAATCTTATCATTTCCCTTTAAGTTGTTCATGACCCATTGTTTTTTCTTGGGAGCTCTGAAAATGATCTTCTTCGAAGGTCTTTATAATCCCATGACCCACAAGTCACCTGTTTTAAACCCAGATATAAAGGGAGAATATCAGGAGCCAGGCTCTGCATGAATAAGACTGTTTTTCCCACAGAGTCCTCAAACACAGGAACCCTGACTGATTGACAGCTATGAATAATTGTCCTTTAATTAAGGGTAATTTTTCCTACATTGTTTCCTACATTGTGTTTGCAACAATATCAAAACATTTAGGAAATATTTATCCTCGCAGATCCTGAAGTGCACTTTTTTGAATCATTGGCTTATTTTCAATTACCGAAACAACCAAAGAGAGAATAAAAAAATACCTAAACAAGTGAATGGAAAATACATTTTCCTCCCCATGCTATTGCTCTAGTGTAGAGTCTGTTCTTGTTTATGATATTTACATCAAAATCCCCTTTCTTGCATAAAATTGATAAAAAAGGAAAACACTTACCCAGAACAAGAAGTTGAAGATAAACATAGAGTATTTTAAACAGCCACTCACACCTGCCATTTCGGAAAAGAAGCAGAAATCCTGAGGCTGTGAATTTTATTCTTCGTTATGGGATTGTCTTGCAATATGCTGTGGAGTAATTTGCCTGCAGAGATACCTGCCCCTACAGCTTCAGAGCAGAAAAAGAAAGAAGTAAAAGGGGAAAAAACACTACCAGTTATTAAAGTTGATAAAAAATTAACCCACACATTTAAATATCACAAAGGCTATCTCCTGGCGAATACGTTCTTTTGCTTGTCATGGCTCCTAGGGCATTGGGCCAGGATATTTATGATCCTTTCTCAAAACCTGCCTCCTGTAAAGTAAACAGATATCAAGTTAAGGGAGTGGCACTGGATCAGAGAGGGGAATGGCACAGCCAGATAGTAGGTGATTAGGCTTCAGAAACCACAGCCTGACGTACCTGCCCTCTATTCTGATCATAGGGAAATAAAGTTGTTTTGCTCTCAGGTAAAGGCACATTGTGTCTCAGCTCATTTGTGCACTGCATTTTGTCAAGAATACAAAATTTCTCTCATATTCAATAAAACGCATTTAGAAATCTGAAAAATCTCCAGGCTTAAACACAGCAACCTTTTATCATAACCTCAGAACAGTGAAATATTCATTACATGTACCTGCCTTTCAAAGCGTCTAAGTTTTTTTCAAGACAATTACACAGAGCTGCCTTAAATGCCCACAGTTGCGGGAAGTGAAAAGGGAGAGGCAGTGTTGTCTATCATGGTAAGATCATTCAGCTTTTATCTCTATTTCTTTATGATGTGAAAATGAAAAAAATTCTCAGGAGTCACTCTCTGACTGTCCCCATTGTGTTCCTTTTATAATGTGTAGCTGTTCTTTGATAGCTTGGTTTGTTTTTAAGGAGGACTCTGTATTTCCGTCTTCTGATAAATTATTTGTAGCAACAGATGTAATCCACTAACTCAGTTTCTGGATTCTGGGTCGTCTTGAACAAAAAAAAAAGTTCAAAATGGGAAGGTGGTCACGGATCCATGACTATAGCTTATATAATTTATCTCTAGTGCTAGTGAAAGACAGCTGTCACTTGGTAAAGGCAAAATAATTCTCCGTCCTACTTGGAGAGATGTGCACTGCTTTGGGTAAACAATCTGGTTCATACTAGCTTCCACATCCTACCTCTCAATGGGAGTTCCTCTCCCCTAAATACTAGAGCCCTCTCCTTCACAGGGCTGTTGGGAAAATACTTAAGTCTTTATTAAATTCTACATAACAAGCAATCCTGTGCGTTTTCCAAAATAATATTTTTCTGATTTTCACTGACATACAACTCTACTTCCTAAGTATAAACAATATATTTTAATGCATTATTGACAATACTACTTAGTATTAAAGTCCAAACTTAGAATTAGGTCCAAAAATAATACCCTAATATCTAAATCATCCCTAACATTTTTGGTATTCGGTGAAGTTTCCTTCTAAAAAATGGAAATAAGTTCACAAACTTCTACTTAGATATTACTATACATATAATAATTCATAGCTGAAAGAAGACTTTTAAATTAAGTGAAAACTCAAATAGATTTATAGCCCCCAAAATGATTATTATTCAGTGGTAAAATCAAAATAAATATATAGACTGAGATGTTTTTTTGATAAAAATGTATTAAGCCGGGCGCGGTGATGCATGCCTATAATGCCATTGGCTTGGGAGGCAGAGGCAGGAAGATGGCAAGTTTGAGACCAGAAGCAGTCTGCGTAACTTAGTGAGACCCTGTCTCAAAAAATTAAAAAAATGGGCTGGGGGTGCAGTTCAGTTGTCCAGCACTTGCAAAGCCATGCAAGCGCGAGGCCCTGGGTTCAACCCCCAGTACTGAAAAAAAAAAAATTTGTATTGAGTTCCTACCTAATATCAGTTTAGAGATTTTCTTGTGGATGTTATCTCACCTTAAAAACAGTATAGTCTTAGGTTAAGTCATTCTTGAACCCTGAGGCACAATCAACGGTCGTGTTTTTAATAGGAAAATGACTCTATATACTAGAATTCCCAGTGCAATTTTGATACCAATACAGCCCAGTTCATCCCTCCAAATTCCTATTCCAATGATGTTAAAATCATACAATGTTTGGCCCAGCTACATAGTGTGGCATCATTCCGTGTTCCTCTTTTTTTTGCTACCTCATATCAATCATTCCTAGTGGTCTGATGAGCTCCTAAATTTCCTTCATACCTGCCCCTTCATCTCACTCTTTCCCTTGGTCCTTATCCACCCTTGGTCATCTTCTACTTGAGCCCTTTTAATACCATCATATTTAGTTTCCCTATCAGTTTCTTCCCCATCTCTCCTAGCACTCCAGAGTTCCTTTTGTAAAATATATATTGACTGTGTAATTCCCCTGACTGAAACCCTAAGGATGGTTTCCAGGATGGAACTCAAAGCACATAGCAACCACTCCCCAGAACTCTCCTTGATGAGCTCGCTCTCTCGCGCTCTCTCTCTCTCTCTCTCTCTGTCTCTCTCTCTCTCTTTTCTCTCTTCTCCCTTCTTCCCCCACCTTTCTCTCCCTCTATCTCAGCAGTCTCCTCTTTTGGGCTCTGAAACGACAAAATTAGTTCACAAGTCTAAGGCAAGGATGCCCAACTCCTAGGCCACAGACTGGTACCCAAGTGAATGACAGGTGAGCAAGTGAAGCTTCATCAGTGTTTACACAATAAATGCAATGTACTTGCATCATCCCCAAACTATCCTCTCCTCCTATATGGAAAAATTATCTTCCATGAAACCAACTGCTGGTCTAGAGCATACCTTGAGGTTGTATGCCTTTGTGTCATGGGGTTCCTGCTACCTGGAATATCTTTTCCCAACTTGTCTACCAAGTCAATTATTGCAAATACCTCTTTGAGCTCAGCTCAAAGGGCGCTTCACTTGTGGAGGCTTCTTTCCTTCACCACTACCCCAACCCTTGATTCTCAGTGCTTATGCCCATTATGATTTGGACAAAACCTTTTCTCTAGAGTTGCCTTTTTATATTCATGTATTTGTGTCTATACTCTATTTGGTCCTTAATGTCTGAAAGGCAGAGATTCTGGCCTGCTCCCCTCTGCACCTGCAGCAGTTGGTTCTGGAGATAAAGGGATATGCAGCTACAACCCAGATCCCCAGACAGGTCAACTTCCTCAGGCTTTTGAGGGAACTAGCAGCACACTGCCTGCAGCTATAGTCCTGTGGCATCCGATCCCGTCAGATCTCAGAAGCTAAGCAGGGTCGGGCCTGGTTAGTACCTGGATGGGAGACCACCTGGGAACACCAGAAGCTGTAGGCTTGGGAGAAGGACCTGGTAACGCCCTCCCAAAAATCAATCTGCCATTGAAAACCCTATGAACAGCAGAGAAGCACTGACAATAGTGTTTCCCCTGTTGTACAGGGGGTCGCTATGAGTCGGATACCGACTCAAAGGCACCTAACAACAACAACAACAACAACAAGCAGCACACTACCCTTTCCTCCTTGAAAGTCAATTATCAGGGAAAGAAAAAAGTTTCCTTAGTTCAGGCCTTTTCAGAGACTTTAACTTTCTAATATTCAAGAAGGTAGTACATAGCAATTCCCAACATATTTCCACAAACATAGCTGGGAATAGGATCATAGAACACATGCATGTATTTACAGAAGCATCAATCTAGACACACCCCCACATCTCATACTTAAGGAAAAGGCACTCAGGGAGATTTGAGTAGTCCAAGTTCAGAAAACTGGTTAGTGGCAGAGCTCTTTGTAGAAATGGGGTCACGTGATTCAATTCAGTTTTATGCCCGCTGGCATCAAGTTAGAAGTTCTGAGTCATTTACCACCTTCAATCTTGAGGACTTGTCATAATAGATAATTTAGTACTGGTGTAAGTAAGATGGGCTGGGACTGGAAGTATCAGTAATAAACATTAGACCCCGTGAAAGACCAGGCCAAGGACTCGCAATGGAGAGGGAGATACCATAGCAACAAATGACAATTGGAGAAAGAGCAGAAGAAAAGTCTTGATAAATTTCAAGTTTCCTCAATGTTGCCATTGTGCCAGTTATTATTACTCATACTGAATGCACTGTGCAAATAAGGCAGGAAATGGATCCAAATCTAATTAGTCATGAAAATGCTCCATGGAGTAGTCATCATTGAATTAGGTTTTCATAGCAGTATGGGAACTCTGGCACGGAACAGAGAAAGAAAAAAAAAAAAAAAGAAAGAAATTCTTTATGCCTAGGGCAGAAAGGTCATGAGTGGGGCCATTGGATGCCCTATATAAAATATGGAATTTTCTCTATGTCATCAAGCAAACTGGCTTACATTTGGGACTTATATGACTCAACAGCACCTAACAACAACAAACATGGTTTGACTGTGTCCCCCAAAGGTCATGTGTTGGAAACTTAATCCCCACTGCAACAGCCTTGAGAAGCAGAATTTTAAAGAAGAGATTAGATGATGAGAGTTTTATCATTGTTATCGTGGGAGTGGATTGTCTTAAGAGTGAGTTTGTTGTAAGAGTTCAGTCCCCTCTTGTGCTCTCTCCTGCACAAGTAATTTCTTCTCCACCCCCTTCCTCAGTCTTCCCTCTGTCTTGTGCATTGTGCTACCCTTCCATTTTCTTCTGTGTGATGCAGCAGGAAGAAAGCCCTCACTAGGTGCAGACTCCTTGACCTTCAGTCTTTCTCAGTATCTAGAACTGCAAAACATAAATTCCTGCTTTTTATGATTACTTGTTCTTAGGTATTCTGTTACACCAGCACAAAACAGACTAAGATAGGACTTGATCCAGAGAGCAGGCGTAAAGACCATAGGTAGTTCATGTTTTCCTCATGGTATTATCTTCCCTTCTATTAGATAGATTCAAAAATTCATTCAACAAGCTATAGTCCAAGCGCTATGCTAGGTGTTGGAGATATAGCAATTTATGAAACAAGATTTTTAAAAATCTCTGCCTTTTGAGCTGGACGCAATGGTGCATGCCTGTAATCCTACAAATTTGGGAGGCTGAGACAGGAGGATAGAGAGTTCAAGACCAAAGGCAGGCTGTGCAACTTAATAAGACCATGTCTCAAATTTTAAAATAAAAATGGGGCTGGGAATGCAGGTCAGCGGTAGAGCACTTGCCTCACATGTCTGAGGCCTTGGGTTCATCCATTCATTACTGGGGGAAAAAAAATCCCTGCTTTCATGGAACTTGTAGTGAGAAGGTAACTTCCTCTCCATGTTTTTGTTTCCAAAATCTAGTAACCTAAAGCAGTGATCAATGGAGTGGGTAGAAACTGATAATAATAGCAATAAGAATTACAATAGTAATAATGTGTTAGAGAAAAAATTTTTTTCTCATGTATTCTCTCATCAGCATTCTCACTCTATACTACAGATATATTTGAATGACTCTATGAAAAATCAATTCATTTTCTCAAAATCTGGTAACAGTGATAAGAAAATGATGTTGAAATTTCTCTTCCTTATGATTGTACTTAGAGGCAAGTGTGTAAGGACATTAGGTCATGCATGCTAAACTATTAGAGTGAAAAGAAAGTTCTGGTTCTCTTTAGAACTTCACATTCAAAAAAACCTCTTTTTCTTATTTTTGGCTTTGTAGTCCCTTTCACAGGGGCAGAGCCTTGGCTTTTTTGTCCTCTACTCCAATTCCAGCTTCTTCCAGACTGACAGTCTTCTGCTTTCGTGTGAGCCTGCCCCTCTGTGCTTCCTACCCCGTGTGCTTATAAAGACTTTTTATGTGTTTCTACTATGGGTGGGAAGCAACTGATGTGAGAATGGCCCCTCCCTTTCCTTTGTAGGACATTTTAAAACAACAGTGTGTACTCATAGTGTTGTGTGGCTTAGAATCGTAGTATCTAACATGCAACGTCCAATATTCTTCTTCTTCCGTAGATATTTTTATTCTAATTTGTACCTGGACATAAAGCAACCAACCACATAGGTCACATAAGACAAAATATGAACTGTGTATGAGAAAAATGGCCTTTAGATCACTGCAGTCTGTTGTTAAGTGTTTATAGGTAAAAAACAGAGGCAAAACAGTGCAGCAATGAAAAATGTAGCTTCAGACCATGATGGATCAGACACACCTCTGAAATCTTTTTAGGCCTCACTATAGTATGTATACTCCTTTTGTACTTGCAATAATTATGGTTAGCTGAGGTGAAATAAAGCCAGATTCTAGGTGGGGTTCAGGGTCACGTCCTAAGCTTGACATCCCTCAAAGCTCAGCTTTGCCAGTCTTTCCTGGGGCGATCGGTTTTTAGGAAAGATTCACCCTCAATGCTCTCCCAGGAGACAGAATTTCAATTTCTTAATTTATCATGAGAAATACACCTAACAAACCATCCAGAATACAATGGTAGCTATTATAAAACTCTATGTAAAAAGTGTCACAGAAGCCAGATCATACACAGATGGTGTCCTAGGGGATGAGTGCAGTAAAGGAAGCAAGAGAAGTGTCAAAATTTGTGGGCTGCACAGTCTAGAACCATCTCAGGGATCCCACAGCCAAACCCTCCAGATGAAGCTCTGAGTGGTCTTAGCATCTTATTCCTGAATATTGTTGTGGCACACCACCAAAGTCTTTCTTCTCAAGGGTAACTTCCCAGTGCTCTATTTAGTCTCTGCCCTCTCTATAATCACAGTCTATCTCCACACCAGGATGCAGGATAATTTACTAGGTTTCCATTTACCAGACTGTAATTGCAACTCAGTCTTCCTTCCAATATCGTATTTCAGTTGCATTTTAGATCCTTATAAAATTCCTCATTTATATGTGATTGATCTCTTTGTTCACTCCTGTGGATTTTACTAGTTGATTTTTCAGAAGTCAATCTTATTTTCTTCCTTTCCAACTCAGGGCTGGTACCTATGTACAGATTGCAATACTCAACAAGAAAACAAAGAACACAACAGGGCTTTGTGATCAGCAGCCTGGGATCATTGAATAGCCCATTTTTGTGCCAAATATTTGTCTGGCTATTTGCTTTTTAAGTTTAAAGTTTAAATGCCAACTTGCTTTTCTGTAAGTTCTCTGAATCAGTCCTTTGTTTAGCAAGTTCACAAGGTACACATTAGCTGCTGAATGCAATTAGGATCTAAGTTAACAATGATTGAGTATTGGGGAAGTAAGTGGAGGCCACCAAAACAGAATTTAAAAGCAAAATAAATAATAATAATAATAATAGAATAGGGTGGAGATGTTTAATGCTTCTATCAGATATGATCTTCTCAAATTGAAGGAGTCAACAAAATGTTGTGCTAAATTTAATACAGACTTGTCCCCTGACTAGTCAGAAATAAACATAGATATTTTACTCATAATACAAATTAGGATCTCACAAGTGACTAATTCCAAATTAGAAAGATTTATGCAACATAGTGGGAATGTATTGTATGGCTGTTCTGGTTCCCAGGGAACAATAAAATAACAGGAAGTCATTTTGAGGAAATCCCAAACCTCCATTTCACATCTTTATAAGAAACAATAAAATGTATCCCAAATAAGCTCAGGTAGAAAATAACTCCTGCTCTGGTCTGAATGATTTGTTTTAAAACCACAGAGAGTTTCATTTTGTATTTTTGTTGAGCAGTTGCAAGACCTGATTTTCTGTTAATGCAAGGACAAAAGAAATGGATATGACAGGAAACCTGTGGCTGAACACCTAAATCATGGTTCCAAACAGAGAGGACAATGGCCTGGATGTGTTTTTCTCACTATCATCTCATATGAATGGACCACCCCAACTTTTCTTCTTCTTCTTTTTTTTTTTTTTTTTTTTTTTTTTGTGGTACTGGGGGTTGAACCCAGGGCCTTGTGCTTGCATGCTCTGCAAGTGTTGGACCACTGAGCTGCACCCCCAGGCCATTTTTTTACTTTCTGAGACAGGGTCTCACTAAGTTATACAGGCTGCCTCTGGTCTTGAACTTGCGATCCTCCTGCTGCCACCTCCCAAACCACTGGGATTATAGGCGTGCACCACTGCACCCGGCTTCCCAATTTCAATCATGCAAATAAAAGCGCATGTCTTTGAGAATATAAGACCCAGGCCATACATGGTTGTTCATGCTTGTAATCCCAGCAACCAGGAAGCTGAGGCAGGAGGATCTCAAATTCAAGGCCAGCATGAGCTACATAGTAAGACCCTGTCTTGAAAAACAAATTATATATATTGTAGTCTTTCCAGAAACCATGAATTGAATGCACCATTTTTACCAGAATTCTCTTTTGGCTCTTTTTTCCACTTGTAGTCAGATATTAATGCATCTTTCCCTGTCCTTGATAATTCTCTTACTTACTAACACCATGGTTGATTCAGAAAGTGCCTCTCCATAGGCCAACTATGTGAGGGAGTCAGAATTTCTTTAAAAAACAAGTGACTTTCAGGGGTCATTTAAGTGCCTGTGGGTAAAACAAATCCTGGGGATTGTTTTGCTTTACACAGCATCTTGTTGACCTCTAATTTTGGCTACATTAATCATTAAACCCTCAGAAAATATTCCAAAGGAGACCCTGCTGGTCTATTGTTTTGTTTTGTTTTAATTATGGAAAGGACTCGAACTCTTTTTGCATACTAATTTACTTACACCATATTCTTTCTTGAGGCTTCAGAGAGCCAGGGAATTCCTGTGAACACTCTGCTCTCGTTCCTCTTCACTTTCGTGAATGCATGAGTGTCAGGAGGCCCAGTCAGGCCCAGCCAGTGCCCTTCAAAAGGAATGTGTAAATAGGAGAACACATTCCAGGATTTCTAGCTACCAGCACGGGGCTTGATGCACAAGAAGTATCAGCCAGAAATGTCAAGTTTCTTGAGAATCACTGTATGCTCAGCCTGTCCCCCAAGGAGCTTTCTGAGAAGGTAATAGCTCAGAAAGCAGTTCTCAGTGCAGTAAAACATTATGTCACTACCCAGCTTTGAACCTTCTAATGGATTCCCACCACGATTAGAATAAAATCCAAAGCCACACAATATGGGCTCTTGGCTGCCTTGCCAAACTCATTCCCTTCTGCTTTCCCATCACACACATCGCTCCATCCCCCATGGATTCCTTGCCACTCTCCAGACTTGCCAAGTGTTATTCCTCACTCCAGGCTTTCCTAGTTCTTCTCCCTCTGGGATCCTCTTCTGCAGAGTGAGATGTTTCATCTGTCCATTCATTGTATTACACATTTATTTACCTACTACTCTCTTATCTGCTGCCTCTCTGGAATTTGAACTTCAGGAGGTCAGGGCATTTTCTCTGTTGTTCCCTGTGCTATCTGCAGAGCCTGGAATACAGTAGGTATTCAATAAATAGGTTTTGAATGAATGACCTAGTACCAAGTTATCTAAATATTTTGGTGGATTTTTAATAATAATAAAGAACATCTGTTTTTGTTCCCCATTGTACTCCTGTTGTCCAGCATAGTGACTGGCAGATTATAATCACCATTATGTGCTGTGATATAGCATTACAAAAGAAAAGCAAAGCCCACACTGCTCTGAGGACATATAATCTATCAACTTGAAATAGCAAACAAAGAAACACACATTTATTCAAGAAACCACTAGGAAGAGGAAAGTAGCAGGATCCTGTGTTAGGAAGTAAATGAAGGAACTATTTCATATTACATGGACCTCTGAGGAGAGGGCATTTAAGCTGAGTCCTGCCTGATAAGAAGGTATAAGCCATGCCAAGACCTAGGGTAAGAGCATTCCAGAAAGGCAGAGGTAATAGCACAAAGGCTCTAAGGTGAGAACAAACATGCTGGAGAGAGTCAATGTGTACGTAGCATAAACGTTATAAGGAGTGTGGTATGAGATGAGGGCAGAGAGGAAGTTCTTCAGGCCACATCCTGTAGAGAACCATAAGCCAGGGAAAACAGTGAAGTTCATCTAAAAGTTATTAGACATGCAGGCAGGTTTCAAGCAATGAAGTGACATGACACAGTGGTCCAGGCAGGAAATGATGATGGCTGCTCAAGGATGACAGCAATGTAGAGGAAGAGAGGTGAACAGATTCAGAATATGCTTTAGAGGTGAAATCACCATTGAGAATGAGGGAAAAAGAAGAACACAGGTGCCATGCAGATTTTGATGTGAACAAGTTGGTTGATAGTGAGAGTAGGGAGATAGAATATTGCAGGAGGAGCAAAAGTTCTATCCTGACCATACTGATTTGAGAAGCATGTCAGAGACCAAGTGAAGATGTCAAATGGGGTGTTCAATATGTGAGTATGCGCTAGAAATGTAGATTTGGGCATCTGAGCCATGTGAGTAATATATAGAAGAAGTACTGGATAAAATGACATAAAGAGAAGGCATGGATAGATAACATCAAAACTCTGACATTTTCTTTAGCACATACTAATACTTAAAGTTGTAAAAAAAAAAGTAGTAAGTGTATAAGACTGAAAAATAATTAACAATGAGGTAAGAGGAAAACCAGCAGTGTGATTTCCAGGAAGCAAAAAAAAAAAAAAAAAAAGAAACCAGAATGTGTCTTAAGGAGAGAGATAGACAGCTATTTAAAAAAAAAAAAAAAGGGCATGGGCTCTGCTGCTGAAGTTGGAAGCTAATGATTGCAATGAGGAAAGAGGGCTAGCTCCTCACAAGGGCCATGGACTTGTAGCCCCTGCTCTGTTTTGTCTTTCTCAAGGTATATCAGCGAAATATTAACAATATTTTCAATGTGAATGGTCCTGAGATTCCCACCTGATTTAGTTACTATCCTCAATTTTGTTGCTTTTATAACTAGGTTTTTGGTTTGGTTTGTTTTGCTGTTTGATTTTTAGTTTTTGTTTGTTGTTTTCTTCTTTCTTTTGTGCCTTCGTGGTGGGTCACTTTTTCCTCTATTAAATCTCTTTATATGTCATACTGGTATCTTTCTCTACAATTCTCAGAAACTCAAACTCAAGATTTTATCAAACTAAATTGATTTGTTCTTCCAAACCACCAGCAATCATTTGTTATCTTTACTTTTGTTTAAATTACTAGACTTCATTTTTTAAAAGCAGTTGTAAGTTTACAGAAAAATTGAGCAGAGAATAGAGAACTCTTCTGTGCTCTATACCCCACACTCCCCACCACAATAATTTCCCCTATTATTGGCCTCTTGCATTACTATGGTACATTTATATTAAGGTTCACTCTCTGTGTTGTGCATTCTATGGATACTGACAAATGTATGATAACATGTACTCACCATTACACTATCACACAGAATAATTTCACCACCCTAGAAATTCCCTGTACTCCACTCATATATTCCTCTTTTCCTCCCAACTTCCAGAAATCATTGATCTTTTATCTGTCCCCATTATTTTGCCTTTTCTAGAATGTTATACATTTGAAATTATTGAGTAGGTAACAATAAAAAATGAAATAATGTCATTTGCAGCAAAATGAATGGAACTGGAGAATATCTTAAGCAAGTGAACACAAGTTCAAAAACAGAAATACCAAATGTTCTCACTCATATGTGGGAGTTGAATCACTTAAAGGAAGGAAAAATCCTATACATAAATTGATATATAAAAAATACACAATTAAACTTAGCAAAGAAGGTTCAATATAAAGAGTAGAAAGAAAGAAAGAGGGAGGAAACTAGCAGAGGGAAGCAAAGATTGGGGAAGGTGGGATGAGAAGGAGAATCAATGTGGAGGGATGAATGGGGAAAGGATGATCTCAATGTGAACAGTGCAATTTCATGAGTACACTGGAAAATGGAGGAATAGAACCCAAATATGCATTTGAGTTTTACTATATATTATCCATAAGGCTCCATATACTTTGTGGGTTGTTGAAAGTGTTGCCAGAAGTGATGTAAATGGTACATAATGGAAAAAACCAATGCTGTATGACTATACCCCATCATTATTTACTAACAAAGGGAAAAAAATACTCAACAACAACAAAAAATGAATTATTGAGTAGGTACCCTTTTCAGTTTGGCTTCTTTAACTTAGTAATGTGTATTTAAGCTTCTTCTGTCTCTTTTGTGGATCCATAGCTCATGTCCTTTTAATACTGAGTAATATTTCATTGTATGGACATATCAGAGTTTATCTCTTCACCTATTTGAGCCCATATTGGCTGTTTCCAAGTTTTAGCAAGGATGACTAAAGCTTCTATCAACTTGCATGTTAATATTTTTACATGGACATAGTTTTTAACTCATTTAGGTAAATACTAAGGAATGGAAGTGCAGGGTTTTATGGTAAAAGTACGTTTAGTCTTGTAAGAGACTGATAAACTATCTTCCAAAGTGGCTGTACCATTTTATACTCTAACTAGCAACAAATGAGAGTTTTTGTTACTCTATATCCTTAACATCAGTCAGTGTTGTTGATGTTTTGGATTTTAGTCATTCTTTTCATGTGTTTGTTTGTCATCGGTATATCTTCCTTTGTGAGTTCTTCAAATATTTTTCCCAGTTGTTAACTGGGTTTTGTTTTTTCTTTCTTTGCTTGTTTGTTTTATTATTACTATCACTGAGTCTTAAGAGTTCTTTGTGCATTTTGGAGACCAGTCCTTTATCAGATATGTGTGTAGGGGCAAAGAAATTTTTCCAGCCCCCCCCCCCCCGCAGGTTTGGGGCTGGGATTTAGCTCAGTTGGTAGAGCACTGCGCTGCAGTCTCTGAGGCCTCAAGTTCAATTCCCAGCAAGGCAAAAATGGGAGAAGGGCCTGGCAATCCACTCCCAAGGCAATCCCAATACAGTCGCCATTGAAAACCCTATGAAGATCGCTATGAGTCGGATAATCAGCCGCACCTAACAGCAACAACAGCAGGTTTGAGTCTGCTAAAATCAACTGACAATAGGTTAACAAGAGAAAAAGGTATACAAGTTTATTTAATGTGCATGTGTGGGAGCCATACAAAGCATAAAACTCAAAAAGGGATCCGGTGGTTGAGGCTTAAATACCCTCTTCTTAGGGGAGAAGGAAATGGAGGTGTAGGCAACTTTAGAGGGGTAGTAAATGATTTTTTTAATGCCAATCCATCTTTATTTAGATTGTAACTGCTTTAAATAACACATGCCCTTCCCCACCTCAATGCCTGGTGGGCTCAGCTGATCATCTCCAGCTCTTACGTATACTCAATAACCTGTTTGCCCAGTGGATGGGTTGGTGATGTCTTCTGGCTTCTGCTGCTGGCTGGCAAAACTATAGTAGTTACTGGGGCCAGGATCCAACCTTGCTTCTTGGCATAGTTGTCACCTTTCTCGGTGTTTTGAACCAGAGCATCCAGGTAGAAAAAGAAACTTTTCCCAGAGTCTGTCTCAATACACCCAGAAATTTTACTCCTGGTGGGGTCCAGAGGATGTTCATAAATGATGTTCAGCTCTCTGTAGGGATTTCACCTTTGGCCAGGAACAGCTTATTCTGACTGCCTTCTATCAAGTATGGCTGAAGAGACACAGGACTCTTAGTGCAGACATTGCTCAGTGTGTCCTAGGGAAGCACGCCCTTCAACTCTGCACAGAACTCAGTCACTGGGTTCTGGCATAGCAGGAAGAAGAGGCTGAGGTACAGGGGCTGGTGTGCATGTAGGCTGCCTAGGGAGCTGCTCCTTTTAATCAAAGTATTGGCATTTGAACTGCATTGTGAGGACTTGAAGGAAGGGACGTCCTTGTGTAGGGTCCTCCACTGAACTCCAATCTCCAGCATGAGTCAGAATGAGCTGCTGTTTTATAAGCTTGGACCCCATGGTTAGCAGGAAGTGGAGCCCCAGAAAGAACCCACATGAGGCAGCCTACCTCTTCTCTACATTTGATAAGATCAGGGATTGCGCTGTTTTTCTTGCCCTCAAGTTACTCATACATGCCAGCCTCAGACCACAGGACCGAGAGCCAAGTCCAGTGGGAGCCCAGAACTCCAGGTATAAGTCCCCACATTCACCATTCTGGTTACCATCTTCCATGTTGTAGCAAACCACTCACTTGGCAGAAGTAGGACAGTGAATGATTTCTAGGGGACATGAATCAGCCAAGAAAACAATGAATGGCCTGGGACAAAGTTCATCTGGGCTCTAGGCATTATGTTTGATTTTCAGTCTCTTCCTCAGTGATATGTATTTAATCTTCCTTGGTTAATGAAATTTCAATAAATGGATGGAAGGTAAGTGTATCCCTTTGACAGATTGAGTCTTTAGGTAGGCAGAACTTCAGAGAAAGTCCTTCCCTGAATGCTGTCCCCCAGGTGCTCTCAGTTTAATGTCAAAGGTGACATATTTTGAGGGATAATTTTCTAAGCCCCAATATGTGTTTTACAATTATTTTCTCCCATTTTGTGACTTTGTTTTCATTTTTTTTGAACCTATTTGTTTTTCACGAGGCAAATATCATAACACGTCAAATGACACATAGAAGCCATGACTAATTGTTTTGACGATTTGCAAGCACATTGTGTTACTGTTACTGAGGAAAAACCAAAATTCTCCCTCTAGCTTCACTTGCTCTTGGCTGATTTAAAAATAACTATTGTGAGGGTCACACACCTGGGCAATCAGTTGCGTAGGTTACTTTACAGGGACTGGAAGACCACTTTTGGGGAAAACACTAACTCTTAATTTGGGTGGGTAGATGTACAATAGGGGGATGGGAATGAGATGAAAGAGCATGATACCTCTGTCTTCATATCGTGTCTGTCTCCTTTGTGGCCTTAACCTTTGGGCTAAAAACATTTATCAGCTGTCATGACCAGAAACACCACACCACACCAAAAGGATCAAAAAGAGGTGCCACCCAAGTTCCCTGAAGATCTCTACCTATTCCCCTCCAAGAGACATGAATATCCCCCTGCCATTACCGTATCTCTCTTGCTCATTATTCTTATCCTATATCTGTAACTCTTTAAATTCTTGGAGTTGAGAGACTGGTTTGAAAGCACAGGATCTGTGTTCTCCTTTCTTCAGCTACTGAATAAAGTTCTGTCTTCTTCCATCACTCTGTCTCTTGAGTCATTTATCAAGCAGCTGCAGAATTGAACCTTTTCTTGGTTATATAAGCTCTATGACTCTAGCCTCGTATCCACTGACAATACTTTATTGTCCCCTATTGAATTACTACAATAACTGCCTCCTTGGACTTCATGATTTCAGTCTATAAAAACTGTGAAGGGTCTGAGATTTTGCCCCATACTGCAAACTAACAAGCTAGCCTGCCATGGTTTAATGGTTGCTGTCAAAAGACATGAGACTTCTGGGTCAGGTACAAATGAGTTTAGAAGTCATGGCACAGCAAGTTCTATGAGCTTCAGGTTGTGTGGGTTCTCTTTGGCCCCATGTCTCCTGGGGGAGATGCCCAGAAGCCCAGGTGAATGGAGAACACAAAGTAAATTTCTGTCACAACTGAGAACTCTGAGATTGATAAACCTCAAACTTTTAAAGAGACTCCTTCTCCTCTGCCAGGGGAAGATGTGCTCTGTATCTTCCAAGGCTATTTGCTGTTACAAACATTCTTGAAAAGTTGGAATAAGGGCTGGTAATACCTCTGCTCAAAAGATGTGCATAAATGTGAGAGGATCATACCAAATTTTCCCCCAACATATTCTTTCATCTTTCTAGTTCGCATTGAACTACCAATGTAAGTATTCCATTTTTAAAATCTCCTTAGTTTAATAAAAGAAAATCTGTAATAGTTCTCTATTGCCTAAACAAAATATTAACTCCTTTATAGTGTGGGTATCAGTGCTATTTAATACCAGTCTCCCAATTACCTCTTCAATCCTCAATCACTAAAACTTTCCAATAGGTATCATCCATACATGTACATCCATACATCCAGGCAATGTGGAATTATTCTGCTTTTTCCCTGTTTAATCATCTCTGTCTTTTTTAATTCTCTCATTCATTCTGTCTCAAATGTTCTTCCCATACCAACAACTTCACTGATATAATCAGATCTATTTGTTCAAACATTAAGTCAAATGATATCTCTCACATGTGGCATTTTTTAAATGGATCTCTTCCTTTTCCTGAACCCCTATAGTATTTTTGCTGCTGTGCTAGTCAACCTTCCATCACTGGGACAAAGTACCTGAGATAATCAAGTTAAAAGAAGGAAAGGTTTATTTTGGCTCACAGTTTCAGAAGTTACAGTCCATGGTTGGCTAGCTCCATTGCTTCTCAGATCATGCCAAGGCAGAACATCACATGGTGGCAAGCACTTGGTGGAGCAAAGCTGCTCAACTCATGCCAGCCAGGAAGCAAAGAGGGAAAGGAAGGGGCCCGGCTTCCAATATCACCTTCAAGGGCACACTCCCTTCCACTGGGGCGGACCTCCCAATAGTGCCACAGGCTGGCATTCAATGCTTCAACATGTGGCTTAGGGAGGACATTAAAGATACAAACTACAACACCTCCCATAGTTCAATTTAAGTACCTTATATTACAGTTAGTTGCCTGTTTCTATTTGTTTCTTCTGGCATACAATCAACAAGGGTCTACATTTCTTCAGCTTTGTGCCTCTCATACCAAAAACTAGGTCTAGTAAATATTAAGTAAATGAAAGGGGAAAAAAATGTGACTTATATTTTCCTAAGGAGTTTCTAGGGAGATAAGCCATATATTATCTTTTTATCAACAAAACAACTGTTCCCAAACTCACCAACTACTGTTGTCATTACCATTATTAGAGATATTTTTCAGACTTTTTAGGTTTTTGATACTAAGCCTGGTGCTTTCTTTTATTAAACCCATTATAATATTGTAACCTAATGTGAAAGTAGCAAAGCAAAACCAAAGGCTGCATTCTGGCTTGTCGACATCTCTCTTTTTGATCCCTTTTATCTCAACTAAAATCCTTCTCCTACTCTCCTAACCATCTGACACCACTTGAATGCTTTCATGTTAGCATTGCTCATGATGAAGTCACCTTGCACAAAGCAGCCCTCCCAAGAGGGGAGCAGGTTCCAATTAAGCTAACACACAGCAGGGTGAAAACAGTATCCACTGAGATTGGAATAACTCAATGTTTCCAAAAATGAAAGGTTCACAACTTTTTTCTGAAATGGTGACATGCAAGATAGGCCAGCTTGCAGCAAAGACAATTTGGCTCCACCAGAAAGGCTGTGAGGTCAAGGAATAAAACAAAGGAGACTATGAGCCACCCAGAGAAGTATAAATCAAAGGCTCTTGGTAAAAGCATGAGCTTTGCCTCTACAAAGTTGGGGTTCAAAAGTAAGAATCTGCTTCTTACCAACTCAGAGAAGTTCTTTTGTTTGTTCAACAAATATTTTAAGTGCCTAATAAGGTCTGGTTATACAATAGTCAATATAGCAAATATAATCTCAACCTTAGTAGATTTTACAGCCAAGCAAGGCATACAGAAAAAGCAAATAAACTGACAAATCAATTTACAAGTTATGATAAGTGCCATGAAGGAAAAACACAAAGTGTTGAGAAAGTCGTCAGTGGTAAGAACCTACTTTGATTGCCTGATTTAGAAGGCCTCCTATCAGAGGCAATGTGTTATTCGATATCAAAAATAAAAAGCTAGACATACAAACAGTGTGGAGGGAATAATTAACTAGAGAGAGTAAAGATATTTTGCATCATCCATATTTACTTATGCTTATTGACCTCATATACTTTGTAGCCAGCCTGAACAATCTTTTAAACCCTAACAGATATAAAATAAGCATCAGCAGCTCTGGCTTTAAAGAAAAGGTAAGTACATAGAACATTTTACTAAACACATAGAAAATCTCATAAGAAATTTGGCCTTTTTCTCTTTTTCCCTTGATTAATCTCTCACTTGCATTTTTGAATTATGGGAAAACCTTACTACTTCATGATGATAATTAGGGACTTTATACATGGTTTTGTGAAGCAAGTGAATAATGTAGTCAAAATGCAAGGAGGAAGAATGTTTAATTTAATTAAGGAAACCCGTTATTTCTGAGTGCTATAACTACTACATTTGCATACAATTAATGTGTGGATTACAAAGAACTTGAATTTTCTCATTAAAGTAAAGCAGGTAAGATCACTTAGTCTGTAACATGACCTTTGTACACTTGTCTTTCTTGATAAAGTTTGCCATACATAAGTTATGTGGCTAATTGAGACTGATTCCTTTCTTCAGTTTGTCCAAATTAGAGTTTTCTGTGTGGTCAGCCCTAAGTTGACCTGCTCACTTTAGAAGCTTTTGATAATTTGTACTTTGTCATTTTCCAGAAGGTAGCAGATTTAATTAAGGTAGACTCTTGTGCTTAAGTGATCTTTGTAATATTTATAATTTGATAAAGATTGAAAAAGTGTTCAAGATGTAAATTTCCTTGCTTTATTATTCCGCCAAATCTTCCTGCCTAATCCTCAAAACTAGTCTCACATCCCTGATTCTATATGACCAGAGCTCCATAAGGACCCCATATGATTCTCTACATACTGGAAAAAAAAGATGTCTTTGTTCTCTGCCTTGTGGGAGAAGAAGAGTTGTTAGAATAATTGTGTAAGTTTTAGCATATACACCCAGAAGTCAAGTCTCCCATTAAACAAAGGTCCCAAACTTGACCTTGAATTGTTAGGTAGGTGGTTAGTTATTAGCAGTCCAGGGAGGAAAATGTATTCCAAATAGCTCCTGCTTTTAGCCATGACCTGGGACAAGATCTCCTGGGACACCGGAAAGAAGATCCTTGGATAACATCTAGGCATTGTTCTTATGGTCCCCACAACCTGAGATTAATGAACATCTGAGTCATCGGTATGAATAAATTCATCTCATTCTAAGATATCCCCTAATGGGCCTATTCTTTTGAAGTATACCAAACAAGCCAGACATGGTGGTGTGTGCCTTTAATCCCAGCAACTAGGGAGGTGGAGGCAGGAGGGTTGCAAGTTCGAGGTGAGAGGCAGCCTGTGTAACTTAGTGAGACCATGTCTAAAAATATAAAGTAAAAAAAAATGGGCTCCGGATACAACTCAGTGTTTGAGCGCTTGCAAAAAGCATGTATGAGGCCTCAAGTTCAACTCCCCAGTACCGGAAAAAAAAAAAAAAAACATAAACAAATAGAAAAAGAATAAGAAAAATGGAAAGGAATATGCCAAACAAGTCTATTAATCCATTTTACAAAACAAAGTCCCCAGGCCCCAAAAGATTACTATACCAGGAGGCTTTCCCTCAGCCTGTCTGGGAAAGTTGGAGCTTGAGTTTCATGCCCAGGGCTTACATCACACTGGAGGGACCATTGCTTTACTCTCATTTTCAGTAAAATTAGAGGAAGAAAGATGATTTCTGTGCCTCCAGATCTCTCAGAGCATCTACCTTGTTTGTGTGTCCAAGATGGTTTCCCTTCTAATAAAGCTTGCTTAATTTTTCTACTGGTCTTTGCTTGGGGGATGATCCTAACCTTAGGTCACTTTACCCAAAGAACTGAAGTTTCTCCAGGTTTTCCCAAACTTCTCTAGGTGCCTCAGTTTCCTGGTAACACCCCAGGTGCAGGGCACTTCTCTGGAGACACAAACTATAGGATTTAGACCTTTGCTTTCACAATCGCCTGCCCAGATTCCTTAAGGGCAAACTATCACTTCAAAATAAAACATGACTCTATTCTGCTCTATATTCTCTGTATCTCATCTGAATTCTTTCAAAATGAGAATATAATGACAGAGGTATTGCTGCTGCCTTCCTAATAACACTGGTTCTCCATGCCCAATCCCTGGCAACAGAATGACTAATGTGTTTTATTAATCTTGAAAGATAATCTTGATGTCCCATAGGAAAAATTGTTTCCAGTTATCTCTAGAGTGTGTCTTTTCTAAATGACCATCATCATGGACAATGTTAAAGGGATAATTTTTTAAAAAGATAATGCCATCATGATTGTCATGCAGATAAGCAGGTATACTCTTCACAGTTGCAAGGGTATGGTGTCACCCAAGATGTCTATCAACAGAGGAATGGATAAAAATGGATAAAAATGGATAAAAATAGTTGTAATATATATATACATATATGTATACATATATATGTGAAAAGAAGAAAGTAGTGAAAAGAATGAAATAATGTCATTTGTAGCAAGATGGATAGAACTGGAACAGAACTGGAGAATGTCATTCTAAGTCAACAAACCCAGGCCCAGAAAGAGAAATATTGTATGTTCTCACTCACATGTGGGAGCTAAAGCTAACTTAAAGAGAAAAAAAACTATAAATACATAGATATATATTTTTTTTAAAAATCAGGCTTATCTAAGAAGGGAAAATGTTAGTAGAGTAGAAAGAAGGGGGAGGAGTCTAGTATGGAGGAACAAAGATTATGAAAGGGGGATGTGGAGGGGAAATAATACAGAGGGTTAAAAAGGGGGAGGGGACAATCTCAAGTTACATGATGTAACTCCACAAGTACCTGGGACAAAACAGGAATATAACCCATAATTGCATCCAATTTTTACCATGTATTAATCAAAGGGTTTCATAAATTATGTAAGTTGATGTAAGTGTAAACAAAAATGATGTAATAGGTGCACAACCAAAATAGCAAAAGCCTTACTACTCTGTACCCCACTAACATTTGTTAATAATAATAAAGAGCAGCTTGCACATGCTACCTAAGCAATAAACTTTAAGGATGGGACATAGAGTTGCATAGTTTATAATGATGAATAAATTGTACATTTTTAATCTGATGAATGTTTAACAGTAAACATAAAAAGATATTATTCAATTTATCATTAATGAAAGAGTCAGAAGAAGTTACAAGCAAGTGAAAGGAGAATTCAAAGATAATTTGTAGGTCAAGAGTATTGAAATAGGACCTCTAGCTAAGATGGCTGAATGCAACCTCAATGTGACTAACAAAAACAAAAATGGATTGTGATGTAGACACTCTCCTGAGCAGAGAAGTCCAGGAGTCCAGGAGAACCACAGAAACTGCAGGGGAGTGGTTTGTTCACCCACAGCAACCAAATAGCAGAGAAATCACCCAACATGAAGAGGCAAGTAGAATAGGCTGCAGCCACATATCACATCAGAGGAAGACTCCCCCAAGACAGCAATAGTACAGGGCCAAAGTTGAAAGACCCCTTGGTAGACTACAGCCACTGATTGGAAAGCATACAGAGGAGCTGGGACGCTGCACCCATGCTAGAGGAGCTGTACCATAAGGAACGAGGGCCAGTTTGCAGGGAGACCCCAGGCAGCAGCAGTTTCCAAACGCCTGTACTGACTGCATGATGGTGAGTTGTTGTTGTTGTTGTTAGGTGCCGTTGAGTCGTGTCCGACTCACAGGACCCTCATAGGGTTTTCAATGGCAGATTGTTTCGGGATTGCCTTGGGAGTAGGTTGCCACGTCCTTCTCCCATATGATGGTGAGTGCACTCTGTTAATCTGGAAAGCCCCTCCAGGGCTCCCTTAGAGGGTCTGGCCCTACAGCTGGGTCCAAAATGGGGAAAACAGGGGCAAGGTCTACCTGCTGAGGGCAGATGCAGTTGTCTGTGTCCTCCCCCAGAATGGTAGATTGCACAGCAGCTGAGCAAAAACAGCACCAGCTGCTGAGATCCAGGTCACATGTGATCTCTCCATCACCTGGGAAGGCACAGGCAGAAAATTTGATTAGATGTGCCTATTCTTTGTGAACTGGACTTCCCAAGCAACCGTGCCCATGAGGGTAATCACAGGAAAGCAGACGAAGGAGTAAATGAGCCAGGCCAGGTTAAGGAGCTATACTGCCTGCAGTTTGTAAGATTGATCTTAGCAGTGGTACTCTCAGCTGTTATAAATTCCATCAGAAGGCGGCTGGAGGGTAGGTGGGACTTCCTGGGAAAATCCAGGCTACAAGACTCCTAGACTCCTAGAGGAGACTGCTGTAGATAGTGCTCTGTGCTGTTTTTCATATTTTTTGTTTGTTTGTTTTGTTTTGCCTTTGGTTTGTTTTAGTCTGTTAGTTGTATTTGGGAGAGTTGTTTGTTTTATTGTTTGCAGTATTTTTTTCCTTCTTCCCTCTCTTCAGATTTTATCCCCCTCAACTCTTCACTTATCAAATCCTCAACCATTTTCCACTTTCAGTTCATCTTTAGTTATTTCACAACAATACTTTCAATACTTTCCAAATCTGCTGATTAAAGAAATATGGAGGCAAGGAAAGAAAGAAAAGAGAACCTGCATGCTTATTTGGTGTTATTTCCTATAATTTTGTATAACCTTAAATACATTTTATATAGTATACAAGCGGATTTATTTTTGCTTGCTCTCTTTTTCTCACTATCCAACAATCCTCCTCTTTTTACTTACTCCTATCTAATCCAGCTCTCTATCTCCCTTTTCTCCCCCTGACTTCCAATACTTTACTCTCAATATCTCTACAATCAACACCTATTCCCTAAATTTATTCAGCACTATCCCTACCAACTCCTTTCTGTAAGCAATTATCTTAAGTAATAATTGTCCCCAATTTAGGCAAAATGTGATGTTGGTCAAAGTTATTATTACAGCATCAGATTGCTTTGTCTACTCTGAGTGAAATTGGAGATCAAGATCTCAAAAGAAGGCTCTTTACTAAGAATACCCCCATATAAATAAGGAAGAGATAACCACACTAAGAAATGCCTCAAACCTAATACAAACCATAAGAAATATGAAAAAGTAAGATGAAGAGAATCTGCTTAATGACCATAACTCTTCAATAATTGAAATAAAAATACCAAAATGCTTGAAATGCCAAACAATTTAAAAATCTACTTATAATATATGACTTCAAAGAAAATATAAATAAACAGATGAATGTAATTGAGATACTTGACAAAAACATATCTAACTTAGAGGAAAAATTCAGCAAAGAAATTGAGATCTTGAAAAAAATCAAACAAAAATGCTGGAATTGAAAAACACAATCAATCAAATAAAAACTATGGCATATAACACAAACAGATTGGATCAAGCAGAAAAGAAAATATCAGGGAAAAAAGGCAAAGTCAAAGAGCTAATATACTCAGATATGAAGAAGGAGGAAAAAAATGAAAGAATACAACCACAACTTTCAAGAAGTATAGAACAAGATAAAGTGATATAATCTAAGAATTCAGGGCACAAAAGAAGAAGATGAAACAAAAACTAGAGGCATAGGAAACCTATTCAATGAAATGGTAGCTGAAAATTGTTTAAACCTAGGGGAAGAAATATACAACCAAACAACAGAAGCATCCAGAACTCTAAACAGATTTAAACAGAACAGATCCTCTCCACATCATACTACAGGGGAAATACTAAATCTCAAAAGCAAAGAAACAACTTTAAGGGCTGCAAGGCAAAACTATAAGATCAACTACAAAGACACACCCATCAGAATAACATCATACCTCTCAATATTAACTAAAAACAAGGAAAGCATTAGATGTTATATTTCAAGTCCTAAAAGCAAATAACTTCCAACCAAGAATACTATATCCAACAAAATTATTCTTTAAAATAGATGGAGAAATAAAGACCTTCCAATACAAACACAAACTTATCCAATACATGACCACCAAACCAGCATTACAGAGGATGTTTCAGGAAATGTTACATACAGAAGAAGAAAGACCAAACCAAATGCAATCCCACAGGAATGAATAAAATCTATGGGAAGAATGCTTGAACTAACAAAGGCTAAGAAAGAAGCAAGGACATCCAACTTAATGAACAAGCAAAACTTAATATAACAATAGACTCAAGGATAGAAATCACATAATCGTCTCAATAGATGCAGAAAAATCTTTTGACAAAGTTCAACATTCCTTCATGATAAAAGTCCCGAAGAAACTGAATGGAAGGAACATACTTCACCATCATAAAGCCTTATATAACAAACCAATAGCCAACATTATACTAAATGGGGAAAAGTTGAAAGCATTCCCTCTAAGATAAAGAACAAGATGGGGAAATTGAAGAAGGCACTAGAAGATAAACTTAATTTTACCTTGGAGTTGGAGTGGGAAACAAGAGGACACAGCTGAGCTGAATTTTGACATGTGAATTGAGTGCATTCATAGGTTGAAGCAGGGGATTTCAAAAAAGAAAGTGACCCAGGAGCCAATATAGTAAGATCTGTACTGCTAGGAAGAGGACAAGTTTAGATCACTTCTTAGGCAAAATTTAAAAAGTTTGTATCTGTAATAGATAGAGATGGAGAACTGACAAAATATCTTAAAGTTGGGGAAAGCCTATAAATTCCTCTGAATGATCAGAGGATGGATTCTAGCTCACAGTAATCATTGAGAAAGTATACAAGTAGGGCAGGAAAAAGACCTAAACTAAAGCAGCAAAATCCAAGAGGTAGAGGAGAAATACACACACACACACACACACACACACACACACGCGCGCGCACACACACACACACACAGGAAGTGTAATTGAAAGAACTCAGATACACAGCTGTTAGAGACTGATGATTTTAAGATTTTAAGGCTTAAGATATTAAGATGACTTTAAGATGATTTTAAGATGATTTTAAGATTTTAAAATGTATAGTCATTTTTTCTATTTTAAGTTACTGGGAAGTTGTGGTACCATTCACCGAGATAGGAAATAATTATGAAGAAACAGATTTGGAGAAAAGATGAGCTTAGTCATGGACATATTGAGTTTGAGCAGAAAAATCCTAGAAGAAAGTTGGATACCAAGGACTGGAGCTGATGGGAAAAGTCTAAACAGTGATGAAGATTCATCAGTCTTGCATGGCAAGTACATAGTTGAAACTATGAAAAGGGATAAACTTACCCTGGGTATGCAAAAAAAAAAAAAGTCAGAAGAGAAAAGAGAAAAAATTTTACCACATACTACTAACAAACTAATAAAAATGGATCAAAAAATAAAACCCACAAAGGGACTAGGAAGAAAGAGAAGTAGGCCACTGAAGAATGCATATCCTATGCAGGAGAGTGGTTTTCAAGGATGATAAAAATAGTCCACTTCAAACCACAGAAAAGCCAAGTCCTCTGATGCCTGAGTCATTGGTTCTCTTGGTAGAGTGGTTTTAGTAGTATGGAGGAATAGTTTGAAAAGTTTAAAAAGCGAATTGGAATAATAGGGTAAGATTAACCTAAGAAACCAACTAGCATTCCATAGTCCCCATCCAAATACTCTGCAAGTATTGGCACTAGATGCTGATGCCACTGGCAGTTTGACTAAGGCAGGATTATAAAGAGGATTATTTGAATGTTAATATAAAAAGCACCTAGATTCCAAGATGGTCTCCATCCTCCTGCTGACATGTTCCACCTCTTTGTGGAAGGCAGGAAATTTATAGTCTGCCGGGAGTGAGTAAAAGTTCTTACCATAGAAGATACCAACACAGTCACTAGTGATGTGCCACACTGAATTCAGAGGAATTTATAGGAAGTTTTCATAATAAATATTAAAACCTTCAGCCCTCTTTCCCAACACTGTCTCCTTAAACTGGTGTTTAAGTAAACTGGTCTCCTTAAACTGGAATCCAGTGGCAAGAAACCAGAAAAGACATCACTAGAGACTCTAACCAGCTGAACAGAAAGACCTAAAAATTTTGACATCAGAGACTCCCTAAGGAAAAGGCCCAAACAGCCCAACCTTATGACTATAATAAGCCCACACCTCATACAACAGAACCCTATTCTTCAGAGCTTTCCATCAGCCTTTAAGTATTACAAGCTGAAATGTGAGCTGATGATCAAGAAAAAAAAAAAAAAAACTTCAGTATAAGAGATAGGAAACACAACAAACAGCAAATAATAAACTTACACAGTTAGAAATCACAAAAAATTTTAATATTGTCTTAGACAAAATTATTACCCTTGAGAGATGAGAGAATACTAAATGTAAATAACCAAAGAATAAGAAAGAGCTCTTGAAAAAATAAAGATATATTTACAGAAATGAAAATCTTAGAAAAGCGGTTTGAAGATATTGAGGAACCTAAAGTAGAGCAAAAGAAATACAAAAAAGCAAAAAGGAAAAAAAGTTGGAGACCCAAGTCCAACATTCAAATAATAACAGTTTCAGAATGGATGAATAGAGAAAATGGAGGAAGAAAAGTCATTAAATAACAAATTCAAGATTATTTTCTACTTTGAAAAGCATCTATTAATTATACACACAGACACACAGACACACAGACACACACACACACACACACATTTGATCCATCTTGAGTAGGTGAGGTCTACAGAGAGGTGCTTAGGTCATTGGTAGCATGTCCTCAAAGGGGTTTATGGAGTTCTAGTCTCTTCATCTTCTGTAGGCATTCCTGGTTTATGATGTAAGTGGTTACTCTGACAAGAATTCCCACCATGATGTGCTGCCCTCTAAAGAGGCCCCAAGTATGGGGCTACTCAATCTTGGACTGGGACCCCTAGAACCATAAGTCTAAATAAATATTTTGTTTTTATAAGTTAATTACCTAGGTATTTCATTATAGTAACATGGAGCTGAATAATATACATATATATTATATATCATATTTAATTTCTTTATCCATTCATCTGACAGTGGACACTTAAGTTGATTCCATATCTTACTTTTGTGAATAGTTGTGAAATGAATATGGGAGCACAGATTTATCTTCTACACTATTATTTCATTTCCTTCCTCTATGTGCCCAAAATGAGAGATGCTAGATCATTTGGTTCTTTTTTTAAAAAATTTCTTGAGAAACCACCAAACTATAATACTATCTGCTGTAATTTACATCCATTTGCACTCCCACCAACAGTGTAAAAGCCTTTCCTTTTCTCAACATTCTCACCAACACTTGAATTTTTGATAATAAGCATTCTACCAGCAGAGAGAGAACATCTTATTGTGGGTTTGATTAGCATCTCCCTGATGATTAATGATATTGAGTGCATTTGTATATACCTGTTGGCCATTGGTATGTCTTCTACAGATAACTGTCTTTTCAGATCCTTTGCATTTTTAATTGTTTTTTCTTAATATTGAGTTGTTTAACATCGATATATATTTTGAATACTAATCACTTAATAGGTATACAGTTTCCAAACATTTTATCTTATTTCATAGGTGGGCTTTTCATTCTGTTGATTGTTTCCTGTGCACAAACTTTGTAATTTGATGCAATCCTATTTATCTATTTTTATTTATTTATTTATTTGCTTATGCTTTTGGTGGTTATAGGGGAAAAAAATCATTTTAAAGACCAACATCAAGAAGATTTTCCCTACATGTTCTTCTAGAGCTTTTATAGTCTTAGGTCTCATATTTAAATCTTTAATCCATTTGGAGCTGATTTTTGTATATGGCTTGAGTCTTCTTTCTTTTACATTCAGATATCCAGTTTTTCCAACACCAATATTGAAGAGAGCCTATGCTTTCCTATGTGTATTTTTAGTGTCATTGTTGAAGATCAGTTGACCATAAATGCTTAGATCCCTTATTTCTGGGATCTCTATTCTGCTCCACTGACCAATGGTCTTTTTATGTCAGTATCATACTGTTCTATTTAATGTAGCTTTATAATACCTTTTGACATAAAGAAGTGTCATGCTTCCACCTGTGTTCTTTATTGTCAAGACTAACTTGGCCATTTGTGGTCTTTTGGGATTTTATATGAATTTTAGGATGTTTTTTCTCTTTCTGGAAAAAATGAACTTGGGATTTTTTTTTGATAAGAATTGCATTGAATCTGTAGCTTTACTATGAGTAATATGAACATTTTAACAATATTAATTCTTCCAATCCATAAACATAAAGCATCTGTCCATTTCCTTTAATTTCCTTCATTACTGTTTTATAATTTTTAGTATTCAAGTTTTTCACCTCTTTGGTTAAATTTATTCTTAAACATTTTACTCTTTTTATTGTTTTCATGAATAGGACCAGTTTCTTAATTTCTTTCTCAAATAATTCATCATTTGTCCCAAAACACAACTGGTTTTCCGATGTTAGTTTTGTATCTTATAACTTTATTGAACTTATTAGTTCTAAAGGCTTTTGTTGTCTTTAAAGTTTTCTACGTATATAATCATGTCATCTGCAGAGACAATTTTTCTTCTTTTTCAGTTTGGGTGCCTTTATTTCTTTTTCATGTACAAATTCTCTTTCTACTAATTCAATAAAAGTACTGAGAATAGGCATCCTTGCCTTGTACTAGAGCTTCCCATTGATTATAATGGTAGCTTTTCATACATGACTTTATGTTTAGATAATTTCCATCATTACCAATTAAGTGTTATGCTAGAGTGTACATGATGTTATAGACTGTACATGATGATGATAGACAGGCAGGGAGTCAGAATTTTTCACACATACATCATCACGCCTTTTCCTGGAAGTTACTGAAAGGGATGTTCTACCAATATGAGAGTACACTAATAGAAAACCCATGACATTCAAGGGAAAAGCAAAGGAAACCCGGAGAAATGAAGGTAGATCCAGGATGACAGCCATGTGCCAAGTGTAGGTAACAATCCATTTAAACTACAGTGAGTCAGAAGGCTTCAGTAGAGATGTTTGAAGACAATGAGAACAGATTTAGACAATTAAGAGTGTTTAAGTAAGTCTACAGAAAAGCTAAGTAGATACAAGAAAGGAAAATTAATTCCATGAAATATTAAGAGGTATGCAGGAAAGAAAATATAATCATGCGAGTCACCTATGAATGTTATGTCACAACAAAGTGAAAAGAAAGTTCCAGGAAGAATATGTGTGAAGTGGGGAATTAGTAAGAGAGACATTCTCACCTTTCATGGAAGTGGTCAATAGAAAGTACCTAACATGGAAAAGTCAAGATGTGGTATATTATGTAGTACTATGAAGAATACAAAGATGGAGGAAATTAAAATGTATCCTCTATAGGTTGCAAAAAAAGGCAAAGCTTGGGAAAATGTTTTTTTTATTATTTATTTTATTTATTTTTTTTTTTTGCCATAAACCTTGGAGAACTACTTTCCCCTTGAGGTGAGATTTTTCTTTTTATCAAATTCTACAACAACTACAAAGTTTAATACAACCTCTATCTCCTAATATAGATATCCTTCTTGGATTATATAGAATCTGGATATAAGAATGTATATGTTCATATACCGGAAACTATGTTATCTTATTAATCTAACAATAACACTATGAGCTATGTATTACTATTATGGTTTAGGTATAAATATCCTCCAAAGGTCATGTCATTCAATCCCTAGCTAGTGGTGCTGTCCTGGGAGGGTGGGGAGGCAGGTGGGAAGGCAGAAGTGAGTCACGGGGGGCATGCCCTTGGAGGTTTTCATTCCAGACCTATGGCTCTCCCTGCTTCCAGCTCATGAAAGTGTAAGGTCATCTGCCATGGGCCTGCCTCCTGCTACTGCCACACCTGCCCTGCCACCATTCTGGACTCATCTTCTAACTGATGAGTCCTCAATAAATCCATTTCCTCCATAAGTTTATTTTGTTTTGTTGTTTTGTTTGTTTACCACTGTGATAACAATGATTACACCCTATTTTATAGAAAAGGAAGTTGAGATTCAGAGTGGCTAAGTGACATGTCCTCTTTGAACAGCTTGAAAGTGCCAGGTCTGAGAGTTTGGGAGAAGATGCAGAATGGAATTAGCTTTTGAATTAGCTCTGAATTCTGTAGCTTGGAATAACAGTGTATAGCTATATTCTCCACATCTGTTGTTCTTCTGTACATGACTTAGAAGTGAGGAAGATATGTGAATATTTTCATTATTTTTTAAAAGACATCCTTTGATGGCACCCATTCAGGAATATGATTGATTCCTATGCGATACATATGCATGAAAGTATTACATATCTGATATAATTGCATTAGGGAATCCTATACATATAATGTTATATGAAGATATACAAAAAATGCATCCTAATTCTTGTGTGGTATACATGCAGCAAATGATAGGCTTTGAACCCAGCTCATTATTTTTTGTGATATAGGAACAGCCAAAGAAAATTCATTGCACACAAATATAAGATCATACAACGACTATTTCTTCATATGGCTTATGTTGTACAACTCAAGGTTTAACAATCCCATATGGAGGCAGCAAACAGATGTGCTCGATCCTCTTAAAAGGGAAAAGTGTTTTCCTAGATGAGTTCATTTCTTTCCTTCTAAAGCAGTCATGCTAACCATGAGTTCTCTTGCCCCTCATAGTCAAAGAATAACCTTTTCTCATGATGAACCAGGAAACAATATTTTGTTTTCTGTGGAAAATTTGCCTCACAAACTTATCCTGACCTTGAGATATTTTTAACGTAGAATCAGTATAAAAACTGACGTTGGCAGCCCTCTAGAAAATTTCCTGAGAACTTCCCACTTCCTGTTAACCTGTGGCTTTTCCTTTCCTCGAATCTTCTAATTTGACTATCAAAAGGGACTTTGTTGGTTTACTTCAGTTGGCACAGACAGAAGGCATAGCACAGGGCCATTTTAGTAATAAATTGTATCCTTAAGAATTAGAAAATGATAATTCATTTTCTTTTTAAAAAAGATTTCATTTTTATAGCAATTTTAGGTTCATAGCAACATTGAAAATAAGGTACAGAGATAGCTTGCTTACTCCCTGCCTCCACACAGGCATTGCCTCTCCCATTATCAGTATCCCCTATTAGAGGTGTATATTGGTTACAGATGATGAACCTACACTGGCCAATCAATGTCACTTAAAGACCACAGTTTATACTAGGGTTCACTCTCAGTATTGTACACTCCGTGGATTTGGATGAATGTATAATGATATGTATTGTAGTATAATACCCAATGTTTTCACTGCCTTAAAAATCCTACTCATCCTTATTCATTTCTTTTTAAAGTTCTATAAAGTTATATTGTTCTCCTAAGGAACCCAGATATATTAAGGACATGATGGTGTGCACGTTACATGCACAATCTTCAAAGAGCTCTGCCTACTTCAACTGACTTTGTTCTTTCCATAAGGAAGATTGTAGAAACTAAGCTTATTTTGTTGGAAAAGAAATAGAAATGAATTAGCACACAGATGCCAGCTATATCCATGGCAGACTTTAACATACAAAACAGTTCCATATTTGTAATTATGCAAAACATTCCAAATACGAAGCCATCACACCCAAGGGAAATATACAAATTTAAAAATCTCATCACTTGTGTGACTTTCCTAGACTGTACTCTTCTCCCGTTTCATGCTACATCATGTATTACTGTTTCATCAAAGCAAACTGTTTGTTTCATTTAAAATGTCTTCACTGAGCTTAGTGAGAACAGCTGCAATGCAGGTCTCTCCCTTCACATGGGTATTACTGAGTCTTGTTTTTCATTCTCTTTTTGCTCCAAACCTGATTATCCATATTTGCAGAAAGTCTGCTCAGCCACCTGAGTTCATGTTCATAGCTAATTATCATTTCCAATAGGTGAATAGATGGGTAGGTGAATATTAGTATACTTTTTGTAGGGAGAACAAATATGCTATTAATTAAAAAGGAAGGGGTAGAAAGGAAGGAAAGAAGGTAAGAAGAAGGAAGGAAGGAGGAAATGAAAAGAGGGAGGAAATTTTTTATAAGCATTTTCCCTGGTCCTTTTGTTTTGTTTTGCTTTGCTTTTGGTATGAATAATCAATACCATATTTGTATTGTCATTAGCATAAATCAGTTACCCTGGGACAGGAGTCAAGGCAGAGGCAGGAAGTATACTTTTCTCATCCTCAAAATATAAAATACAGTTGTGAATCTTATGCCTGTTATGTATCATGATGTCATTTGGCCAATCAGTATATACTCCCCAAACTGGAAGGGGTGAAACACCCTCCCACCCTTCCTGCCATTATTTTATCATCTGGCCCCACTATATTATTCTTCAAACTAGTTATAATTCAACACACTTTTTCCTTCAAGAGGTAAAGAGATGTGGACAAAAGTTAAAGATGAAGGTGTCAATTAAATAAAACATTTAAGCTGTTTAAATGAAAATAAATGCACTCTAATAAAACAGTAGGCTGCTCATCCATACATTGTACAAACAGACAACATTAATAAAATAGAACTGTCAAGACTGAGTTCTGGAAATCAATTGAAGAAAATGCTGGCACTAAATCTACACATTTTTTGGATGTATAGCATCAATTCTCTGTTGTTGTTGTTACATGGCCTTGAGTCACGTCTGACTCATAGCAATCCTATGTACATCAGAATGAAACAGTCTCCAACACAGTTCCAGGCACATGATCATTTTTACATTTTAATCCCATTGTTGCAGCCACTATGTTACATCCATCTAGTTAAGTGTCTTCCTATTTTTCATTGACCCACCACCTTCCCAAACATGATGTCCTTCCCAAGGGATTGGTCTCTCCTGACATGTCCAAAATACATTAGATGCAGTTTAGCCATCCTTGTTTCCAAGGAGCACTCTGGCTGCACTTCTAGGACAGATCTGTTGGTTCTTTTGGAAGTCCATGGTACATTCAATATTCATCTCTAGCACCATAATTCAAAAGCATCAATATTTCTGTCTTCCTTATTTGCTTTCTAGTTTTCACAAGTATATGATGCAACTGAAAATACCATGGCATGAGTCAGGTACACCTTCATCTTCAATGTGATATCTTTACTTTTCAACACTTTAAAGAGGTCTTTTGCAACAGCTTTTCCCAATACAATGTGTCCTTTGATTTCTTGACTGCTGCTTCCATGGATGTTGATTGTAGAACCAAGTAAAGCAAAATCTTGTACAACCGCAATATTTTCTTCATTTATCATGGAGATGTTTAATGACCAAATTGTAATGATTTTTGTTTTCCTGATGTTGAAGCACAATCCATACTGAAAGCTGTGTTCATTGATCTTCATCAATAAATGCTTCAAATCTTCTTCACTTTCATCAAGTAGAGTTGTGTCATCTGTATAACAGAGGTTGTTAATGAATCTTCCTGTAATACTGATGCCATGTTCTTCTTCATAAAGTCCAGCTTCTCATATTATTTGCTCAGCACAGAGATTGAAGACAAATGGTGAAAGGATACAGCCCTGTCACATACCTTTCCTGACTTAAACCAAGAAGTGTTTCCTTGTTCTGTTAGAACAACTGCCTCTTGGTGTATGTACAGATTCTTCACGAGTAAAATTAAGTGCTCTGGTATTCCCAGTCTTCATAATGTTATCCATAGTTTATTGTGATCCACACAGACTATGTCTTTGCATAGTCAATAAAACAGAGATAGACATCTGTCTTGTATTCTCTGCTTTTGGCTAATGCCTACCTGACATCAGCAATGATGTGCTTGGTTCTATACCATCTTCTTTGTCTAGCTTGATTTTCTGACAGTTCCCTATGTTTATACTGCTACAGTTGCTTTTGAATGATCTTTAGCAAAATTTCACTTTTGTGTTATTAAAGATATCATTCCATAATTTCTGCATTTTGTTGGATCCCATTTCTTGGGGATAGGCACAAATATGGATCTCTTCCAGTTGGCTAGGTAGCCATTTTCCAATTCTCTTGGCATAGACAAGTGAACATCTCCAGGGCTACATCTGTTTGTTGAAACATCTCTATTGTATTCCATCAATCCTGGAGCTTTGTTTCATCAATGCCTTCAAGGCAGCTTCCACTTCTTCCTGCAGTACCACTGGCTGCTAATCATATGCAACCTCTTGAAATGGTTGATCATCCACAAATTCTTCTTATTATAATTACTCCGTGTATTACTTCAAACTTCTTTTGATGTTTCCTGCATCACTTAATATTTTCCCTGTAGAATCCTTCACTATTGCTACTTGAGGCTTGAATATTTTTCAATTCTTTAAGCATGAGAAATAGAGTGTTTTCTTCCCCTTTGACTTTGTCTCCAGCTCTTTGCACATGTCATTATAATATTTGATTTTGTCTTCTTGAGTTGCCCTTTGGAATCTGTTTAGTTCTTTAAGCTCATCATATTTTCTTCTTACTATAGCTTCTACCCATTCAAGGTCAAGTTTCAGAGTCTTTTTTAACATATAATTTGGTCTTTTCTTTTTTTCCTGTCTTTTTAATAACCTTTTGCTTTCCTCTAATTCTCTTTAATTTCACACATCTGGTGTTCTTTCCTGGAAATTTCCATACATAAAGAAATATTAAAGGCATAAGCTATGCATTGTTCTCTAAAGCAATATGGCAATACTAAGGGCATAAGCTTTGCATTGTTCTCAAAAGCAATATGGTTCCTTTGGAGTTTCCTAAAATGTAACTTTGCATACACATGCCTCTTTGTTAGGGCAACATGTTCATAAGAGTAAAAACTCATCATCCCTGGGAGGTGTGACTACAAAAACCTAGCAGTGCAAAAGCTTTCACTGCTAACTTAACACTATAAACCACTTACAGCAGAGACTACATGTGTACCTTTAATCACAGGTTACCACCTATGCATATCTATATTGTAAAACAAGCTTCTCTGTGAAAAAAAGCAAATCTATGTAGAACATAGTGTACCATGTGTGACCCACTGATTGTGGATGGGAATCTAGGGGCAATAGATGCCTTCAATTCTAATTCCAAGCTTCATCTAATAATAATTTTACCCTCTCAAATGAAAGAAATGGAAAAAGTCACCCCCCAAGAGCCTATTAATTTCGTGATCCACTAATGAAGAAAGTGAATAGATTAGAGCTTATTATCTAAATGTGCTTATATAGCCTTTCTAAGGAGCTGAGTATAAAGAAGAGACTCAGACTAGAATCTAAGAAAAGTATTCTTTGTCACATCATATATGTAGTAGTTTCATTACAGAATAATGAAATGAAGTATTTGGATACCTGGTGTCTAGTCCCCAATTTTTCATTCCATAGCCTCTTGATGTTAGGAAGGATGTTTATTTTCTCTGGGCCTTCATTTGTTCACATTTTGCTAGTGGATAGGAACTATATCCTTTATTCTGTCTTGTACTATTTATAGTGATTTTTATACGCAGTTACTGAAATGTATAAAACACAGGAAAATCATATTACAAAACTTATAATGTTATCAACTCCCAGTTACATCTTCTATTTCTACTTCATTATTTCCATTAGGACACTGGTGACATACAACTGTTAGTGGGCAGCATAGACAGTTTGGCAGGAGCACAGGCAAATATGAGCTTGACTGTCCAGTATTAACATCCACTGATGCAATTAATCAAGCTGCCAGAGCATCCTGGGAAAACAAGTGCCTACAAGGGGAAAATGGCATGGATCTGCTTAACAATGATTTCCAGGCAGTTTGCCTAGCTGATGCCAGATGAGTGACTAAATCCGAGTTCAGCAAACTTTTTTCTGTCAGGACTAGATTATAAATATTTTAGGCTTTGCAGGTCTTTGTTGCAGCTGCTCAGCTCTGCCATCCTAGTACAGAAGCAGCCATAGACAATACATAACTAAGTAGGCATGTTTGTTTTCCAATAAAACTTTATTTATTGTCATTGATATTTGAACTTCATGTATATTCACATCATGAAATATTATTTTTCTTTCAATAATGATGATGATGATTACAGTAGTAACTGCTTGAACACAAGGCCTTGTGCATACTAGGTAACTGCTCCTCCAATGAGCTGCACACATAGCCCCTTTTCTATTTTTTATTTTGAGACAAGGTCTTGCTAAGTCATACAGGCTGCCTCTGGCCTGGAGCTCACAATTCTCCTGCAGAAGCCTTTCACATTGCAGGGATTAAAGGTGTGCACCATAATGCCAAATTTCTTTTGATCTTTTTTAACGACTAAAAATGAGAAACTTGACCAGGCATGGTGGCACATGCCTGTAATCTCAGTGACTCAGGAGGCAGAGGCAGAAAGATTATGGGTTCCAGGCCAAAGGTGGCCTGAATAACTTAGTAAGATGTCATCTCAAAAGAAAAACATTTAAAAAGGGGCTCAGGGTGTGGCCCAGTGGTAAAGCACTTGCAATGTATGTGTGAAGTCCTGGGTTCATCTCTCAAGTACCATTAAAAAATTAAAAAATAATATAATTTTTAAAAGTGTGAAAACCACTCTTAGTACTTATGCATCCAAAACCAAGCAATAACCAGGATTTAGCCCAAGGTTTTTAGTGTGCCAATTCCTAAGGTATGCAGTTAGGGAATTTTAGAGGTTACTCTATAATTCAGCTCTGTTGAGATTCTGTTTGGGTTGTGTTTATTCATTGTTTATGCTATGTTTATTCATTGTTCTCAGCATCTTTTGCAGTGCATGATGACTGTATATATGGATCAAGGATGCCCCACAAAGTGAGAACACCAAGAGAAAAAAAATCTCCCATGTGGCACTGAGAGAAAGACCAGCAGTGGAGTGCGCTGAGGCCTAAATCAGAGGGCAGGTGCTCTGATTGCTGACCCTGCCCTTGACACAGAATGACCATGAGACTTGAAGACAGATAAAAGCAGGAGCCCAGCCATACAGCACACAAATGAAGGGCAGCTACATTCTCCAATTTTTTCAGAGCTTGCTGAATACATCAGTAGTCCCTGCCTACCAAACAGGCTTGAAAGAACTTAGATGTCCCCTGACTACTGTTGATAGTAAAATTCTAATGTGAACATTAAGTCTTGTATCTCAGCTTCTTTGGAAGCTGCCAATTCTTCTCACAGAAATAGCTCAATAAGTCACCAATGTTAGTCCTTATCAGGTTATTTTACTCAGCATTTGCTACCAAATGAAACAGGTAAGGATTGAGGGTGATTAGGCTTTCAAGAAGGAAAAGAGGCCAATAAACAAGAAGCACCCAACTGTAGCAGTGCTGTGTAGAAGCCAAAGGGGACCCAGACAGACCAAAGGATGGATCATATTAAACTTTGTGAACTGTGAGTTTTGGGGGATTTTCTCACAGGGGGTGAGTGACTCACAGACAGGCTTTGCTTTCTGTATTACGTTGTTGTTGGTGGTGGTGGTGGCGGTGTTGCTGTTGTTGTTAGGTACCATCAAGTCAGTAATGGATTCATAGAAACCCCACCTAGGACAGGCGAAACAGTACTGTTACTGCTCCTCTGCTATTCATAGGGTTTTCCATGGCTGATTGTTTTTTGGGAATGGGTTTTCAGGTCCTTTTCCCAACTCTACAGCACCTGGTGTTCCCAGGCAGTCTCTCATCCATGTACTAACCAGGCCCAACCCTGCTTAGCTTCCAAGATCAAAAGGGATAGGACACCACAGTGGTATGGTTGCAGGCAGTGTTACTATGTTGTTGTTGTTAGGTGCCATTGAGTCGGGTCCAACTCATAGCAACCCTCATAGGGTTTTCAATGACTAGGGAGTGGGTTGCCACATCATTCTCCCATTTTTGCAGTGCTGGGAATCAAACCCAGGACCTCAGAGACTGCATCTCAGTGCTCTACCAAGGGAGCTAAATCCCAGCCCAGTGTTACTATAACTAACATTAAATAAGATTAATTATACTCTAGTAAGAAAGCCAAAGTTAATTGAGAACTTCCTAAGTGTGTCCATTCTAATTCAAAATAACCCATAATAAGTCTGTAATATAATAATATACTTAGTTGACTGCCTTGCAGATTCTTCTGCACATTTTTTTATGTTTGTAACCAAAATACATTGGTTAATCAATACTAATGTAATGGTTATAATGACGAATCAACCATGTGCAAGGAAAATCCATAAGAGGAATAATCTCAATTTGAGTTTGGCAAAAATTCCTATTTGCTTCATTAATATTGTGTCCTAAGAACAAAGCTTAAGAAATTCTGTGTGGTACATTGAGCTCATTAAAATACACATCCATTACCATGTTGCCACTAACAATGCTGGGAGGACAGATCAATCAGAAATGCCTAAAACACTGACAGTAATACAGGGATGAAATAAACTAGCATCAGATCGGCTCCAATTTAAGTTCTAACTTAAGCAGACAATGTTCACTGCCTAAGCCTCAATTTCTTCACGTTCCAAGCAAGGGTAAAAATTCTAACCTACAGGGTTATAGTCAGTGCAGATATGCAGTCAGGAAAGTACCTGGCACAGAGCAGACTTTCAATCAATATCAGTCCCTCTTAAGAGACCATACCATGCTAGTTTCTATATGAAAGTCTTATGAAGTAGGGCTAGAGCTCATAGACATTGGCTTTCTAATTAACTGAGGCTGGAAAACCAACCCTTTCCCCTCTGCTTCAAGTAAGCACACTGGGAGGAATAGATTTAAGGTAACTGAGGACCCATAATCATATAACAGTATAACAGATCTCATGCTGAAATGGAAACAGCCTGGGGTTTTGGCACCAGGAGAGCTGTCCCCACCCCACCAGGAAAAGACTTTAAGATAACCTGTGTCTCACAACTAAATCTACATAATTCCTGGCTTTCATTTCAGTTTTGTTCCAAGTTTCCTATAAAAGATGAGGCACTGCTACAGGAAAGCCAAAGAGAGTTTTAGAAGTGTTTTCCTTTCCCAGTTTGGCTAAACTATAAGTAAACCCGTTTTTCTTTCACCAGTTTTTTTTTCTTCATTTTCATTTAGAATGCAGGGTAACTACAGGAGGCTAAAATCCAGTTACAGACCTATGTTTAAATCTTATCACCTACCAGTTACATGACCTTGCAAGTTTCTTTCAACTCTCCCTATACCTCAGTCCTGTCTTTAAAGTCAGAATGACTACTAACCCAACTCTTAGACTCCTAGGGTTATTGTGTGGAAACATCTACATATATAAATATTAGTACCATATAGTTTAGTGACAATAATAACCTCGTTCCAGTTTCAGGCACTGGGTTTTTTTGGTTTTGTTTTTTTGTTTTGTTTTGTTTTTGTTTTTGTTTTTGACTTTTGTTTTGTTTGGGTTTTTAGTTTGAGGTTGTTTGTTTGTTTGTGCTTTTTATTGTTGTTATTTTTTCACCCTTCTCCTAGGGGAGGAGAGACACAGATGATATATACTATTAAAGTTATTTTGGTTTTTCAATTTTAAATAAGTTTCTATTCTAAAGTTACACTAAGGCCATTTGCCTTTTATTCCTGAAAGCTGAAGGCTGAGAAAAAAAAAAATTTCCCTCATCAGTATCTATTCTTAGTTGTGGTCTCATTACAGATAAATTCTGTTGGTTAGTTCTGTAGGAATCCTCTTGTCACTTGGAGGCAGGGTGTTTCTTCAGGTCCTTGGTCTCATTAATAAGGGAATTTTAAAATGGACCCAAAAGGGAACTTTCAGGATCATTTTATTTAGAGTTAGAAAAAAGAAGACTGCCCTGAGTGCCAGGGCCAGCAGGCTGGGGATTTAGGCCAGAATGAGGAGAGGGGACATGGAAGAGACAAAAGGAATGAAAAAGTTATGGTTTCCGAGACAGTAATTAGAAAGCAGGCAGGTCCAACAGTGAAGGTCTGTGAACAGCTGCATTTACGCTTCTGAGTTAGAGGTCAGGAAGTATTGCAGGTCCACAGTGAGGCTGCCAGAGATTCTGAACATCTGTGTAGAACTGCAGACAACAGCAGACATCTGTAGAGTTCTACAGGCATCTGTGGGCATCTGGACACTACAAACATCTCCATATACTGTGGAAACTGCAGCAAGAGGTGTGACATTTGGGGTTTGTAAGTCCATATCTCATTAAGAGGACAGATATTCTTCCCCTCTTTTTGATTTATCTTCAGATGTGTCATATTTCTTTCACCTTTTGGCTTAGGTTGGCCTACTCAGGTAGTAAAACAGGTTTTGCTCTTTATCATAGGAAGGAGCTTGAACCCCTCATTTTAGCCCAAACATGGAGCAACCTGTCATCTTTATCTGTAAAAAGGTGTTACTGCCATCACCAGGCCACTTGTAAAGGCACTACTGGTTACAGATTATTGTTGTTGTCTTTGCTGTTACTGTTATTATTAGGTGCCATAAGATTAGACCATCTATAAAAGAATATGCCTGCAGCTGTAGCCCTGTGGCATCTGATCCCGTCAGATCTCAGAAGCTAAGCAGGGTCGGGCCTGGTTAGTACCTGGATGGGAGACCGCCTGGGAACACCAGAAGCTGTAGGCTTGGGAGAAGGACCTGGCAACCCCCTCCCAAAAATCAATCTGCCATTGAAAACTCTATGAACAGCAGAGAAGCACTGACAATAGTGTTTCCCCTGTTGTACAGAGGGTCGCTATGAGTCGGATACCAACTTGGTGGCACCTAACAACAACAACAATAAAAGAATATTGTCTACCAGCAGTTCTTCTATTTGCAAAGGATATTATCTATCACAGAAGTACTGGCCATCATATCAAGTCATTTGTCTCAGAAGAAGCACACATTGAAAGTCATGTCTCAAAAGGTACCTAGGAAGCAGATGGCTGCAGAGACCTCCTTCACCCCCTTGTTTATAACCCAGCATACCCTATCACTCTCACCTACCTTCTATCAACTTCAGGTCTGAGTAGAGGTTGTACCACCCTTGCTATGTCATATGAGATGTAACCCATTGGAAGAGTTCATGCACTTGGAAACTACATTTAAATGTACCTTTTGTGAAAGATCTGAAGTTCTATTTGAGTTAAGAGATAGCTATGGGCTAAGAGGAAACTGAAAGAGTTCTTAAAATCCCAAACCTAACTTACCATTGTTAGCAGGGAGACACCGGGAGCCAGGTCTGAAGTAGGGAGCACTTATCTAGAGTACGGGTCTGGAGGGGGTTGGCAGGTCTTTCTCCTGCAGCAACAATTACCTCCTCCTTCCTGGCATCAGATACTTTGGTTCATCTGTGTTTCCTCATATGAAAGAATTTATATGAGACACAGAAACAATAAATTATGTTGTTGTTAGGTGCCATCAAGTTGGTATCCGATTCATAGTGACCCCACCTAGGACAGGCAAAACAGTACTGTTACTGCTTCTCTGCTATTCATAGGGTTTTCCATGGCTGATTGTTTTTTGGGAGTGGGTTTCCAGGTCCTTCTCCCAACCCTACAGCCCCTGGTGTTCCCAGGTGTTCTTCCATCCAAGTACTAACCAGGCCTGACCCTGCTTAGCTTCCGAGATCTAAAGGGATCAGACACCACAGTGATATGGCTGGGGACAGAATAAACTATACAATAAGTTTATTAAAGATAGAGAATATATAAAGACAGTACACCTTCAAGACATGAAGGCAGGCAGTAGTAAAGAGCTACTGCTGCATTAAGCTAAGGTGGGGTGTGATCTTTATGATGAGATTTGAGCCATCAGGGGAAGGAAGGAAACGTTTACCCATGGGGCCTGTACCTGGAATGGGTTAATGGATTCCCCATGTCTTCAAGGGCTGGGCTCTGAGGCAAGCATTTCAAAAGGTTATAAATCCAGGCAGCTATTAGTCTTAATAAGGGAGCAGAATCCACTAAACAATGTCCTTTTCAATTGCTGGGAGTGGTGTCTGTCTCATCATCCTCCCTGGATGAATGTAGAAGCGAAGAGTGATTTTAATTCTGTTTCCTCCTAGCAAGTACCCTGTTTGTAAAGGTATTATATATCAGGGAAACAAGGACCATCAGACCTAGTTGGCTGCAGAGCTCTCTATTCCTTTTCTTCCTGCCTGTTACCCTTTAACACAATAACAGAATGCTGGGAGTATAAGCTCCAGGTAACACTAAGCTGTAGCAGCCGACTACCTTAAAGAAATTCACTTTGGTGAATATTTTCAGGGCTGGGGAGAGGTGGAGATGTTGGAGCTTGTAATATGCTTGATTTAAATGAGTACTCAAGACAAAAAGTATATCTTTACCACATATATCCAATAAATAGTGAAATATGAAACAAGCATTCCAGGATCAAGATAGCTATTGACTATCTAGTAATAAACTGGGCATGGTAGCACATGCCTGTAATCCCAGGACTCAAGAGGCTGAAGTTGGAAGATGGTGAGTTCAAAGCCAGTATGGGTGACATAGTGAGACTCTGTTTCAAAAAAAATAGAACGTAACAAAAAATTTCCTGGGCATAGTCAAGTGCAGTGGTGCATGCCTGTAATCCCAGCCGCTTGGGCAGCAGAGGCAGAAGGATCACAAGTTCAAGACCAGAGGCAGTCTGATTAATTTAGCAAGACCCTGTCTCAAAAGAGTAAAAAAAACAAAAAAGGGCTGTGGTTGCAGCTCAATGGTCCAGCACTTACAAAGCATGCAAGCAGGAGGCCCTGGGTTCAACTCCCACTACCAAAAAAAAAAAAAAAAAAAAAAAAAAAAAAAAAAAAAAAAAAAAAAAAAAAAATTCTTAGTCATAGAACCCTCTGAATTTAGACTTCTTTAAACATGAGGCCCTGGAGACTGTGAGCACCACCTCTCCTAAGGTTCTATTGCTGAAGGGCCCATCATCCCAACCTGCCCTGTGGTAGCAATTGAAGTAGGTAGTCATAATTCTCACAGATCACAAGTACTTCTTTCTGGTGACCTCACAGCCACTTCCTGGAGGACTGGTCCTTTCCTTCACCATACAGTGCATCCAAGTGCATCACCATGTAATACATCCAACTCCTTCACCGTATAATACATCCAAGACACTGCCCAATACTTTGTCCCTGAGGCTAGAGGAAGATTTCTTGGATTGTGGTTTGAATCTGTCAACACGTAAAAGAGCTAATCACACCCTTCCATCAGGAAAATGACTCCTGTTTTCCTCACACTTACATAACTGAGATACAACTGAATGTTCTCTATAGACGAGGCAGGTTTTTCTTCCTTTTCTTTTCTGCAAGTAACAATCAAATTCTCTGAGGGGAAAAAAAAAACCCACCCTCTTTGGAGTAATCCCTTATGGTTAAACATTAGCTCACAATTAACAAGGGCCTCTGGCTGACCTGGAAGAATTCATCTTGGGAAAACTTCTAACCACATACACAACCACAGAGGTCTCACAACGCAGTTTAACATCCTTGTTTCAAAAACTAAAACAAAAAAAGCAAGTCGTTTCATTTTGTGTATCTCCTCGAAAAGCTTACATAAAGTCAATAGGGTAACTTAATGTCCCCTATATCCTTACATTGAAAAAATATAGAATAGAATCTTCCCCTGAATTCACACAAACACCCGAACGTGGATATCCACTCACGCGCAAGCAACTTGTGTAGAAGGCACTGAGCGGTAGCACAGGTGTTTTAAAAAAGGAGTGGATTGGTTGGTTTCACCAGGATAACTCGTCAAATCTGGCACAGAGAGACTAGAAGACTAGAGAGACCAGCAGGAGGCAGAGGGCAAGGTTAGCAATTTATAGGCTGTTTTCCTGAAACAGAAAAATATATGAAAAAATCCAAGAAGTGTTTCAGAAGAGAACCTAAATTGGGCAGTTGTCACTCTAACATAAGCCATGATTGAGAGTAAAGGGACAGGCAGGCCATGAAAACCTCACCAGTTCTGTTCCTCAGGCCAAGGGTTGGGAGGGACATAGTCTCCAAAAGCAGCTCACACTCAAGGGTGGGTGAACTGCGATGAAATGAGAAAAAAAAAAATGATGCAACTAAAACATTCTGAGATCACACCTTATGTCAAGTGGAGGAGGTAGTCAAAGCATGACCCCCTTTTTAGTTCTTGGCCCCTCACCAGCTAATGCCCAGGCCCTGACTCAACTTAGCACTGTCTCCAAACTAAGTTCCACTAATATCAGTACCTATCAAGACCCCTTCCAAGGCCATATTAATTTACCATAGTAACAATCACCCATGTGTGATCGCAGTCTGATGGTAAGGGTGAGGAGGATCTCAAATCATTACGTGTGAGCCAGGCAAATAGAGGTGATATTTCAGAAGGGAGAGGCCAACCAGAAGCAGCATAATCATCATAGTTTCATGATAGGCAGTAAACAAAATGATCCTCCTATTTTCTTGATTCTCTGAGGCCACAGATCTTGGGATGTATCACTTCAATATCAGCTTTTCAGGATAGTGAGGTGAGGCAGAGGGGACCACTCTGTTAAACACTGACATCATTTGTAAGGCATTTTCTAATTTCAGAAGAATTTTTAAGCATGCATATTAGTTGGTACATTCTCTCATTTGTTAGGTTTTCCTATGTGCCAGGCATATGCTGTGTCCTGAAATTACAGAGTTGAATCAAGAAAAAAAAAAACCCTCTTCCTAGAGGTGGAGACTGGCACCACTTAAGAGGGGAATCATAAAGAACCTTTCAGAGACAATGCAGGATAGAGGCTCACAACCATCCTAGTGGGGTGCAGGACATAGGTGTGCTGCTTAATAACTAGGCTTTAGGCATTACTCAAAATTTCTGCCCTTGTTTCACAGTCTATGAAGTGGAGTGCCGATAATTTTACTTACACTTATAAGGCAATATGAATTAACTTAATGTATATAAAGTGCTTCAAATAGTTTTGGATTCATAATAGAAGTTGGTTCTTAATACTGCTATGTACAGGATGCAATAAGATTAGAAACAAACTTCAGTTTTGCATGCCTGTAATCTCAGCAACTCGGCAGGGTGAGGCAGGAGGATCACAACTTTGAAGCCAGAGGAAGCCTATGCAACTTCGTGAGACCCTGTTTCAAAATAAACACTAAAAATGGTGTGGCTCAATGGTGAAACACCTGCTTTGCATGTGTGAGGTCCTGGGTTCAAGCCCCTCCCCAAAAGTACTGCAATAAACAAACAAACAAATAAATGAATAAATAAATTGGGACATATGGGTGAATAGATGTATGGACAGAGGCAAGGGAAGACTCCACCAAAGAGATGCTAAGCAAAGCATTGAATAAACAGGAGTTCATTAGGCAGATGAAAGACTTTCTGGCAAGAGGCCATGAGAAATCATGTCACATTTTAGAAATCTAAGTGAGAAGATGGGATCTGTCAAACTAAACTTGGGATCGTATCATGAAAGAATTTCACATCTGAGTTGTTTGGTTGTAAGCAGCAAAACCAGATTCTTCCCAACTTAAGCCAAACACAACAGGGAAAAGGAGAAGATAATTTTTGGAAAGGATGTGAACAGCATATAGAAGCAATGAAAATATTAAATAAGTGTGTCTTTGGAAGAACCCAGGGCAGCTAAAATAATCTGGATAACAGGAGCAAATGGACAATCTTCTGAATACCTGAATCTACAGTGTGTCAGCAACAGAATCTACAATATGGGTCTGAAATGAATCACCTCCAAGTGCCTTCAATCCTTTCTTCTCTTCACTCAAAATTGAAATTTTCAGGAGAAAATCAGCTTAACTTGGCCAAGGGAGGGGAGGGCATCTTGAATAACAGTGCCCCAAGTCTATAGTCTTTGCAGCCTGGGTAGTCCCATCAGAGTAACTTCAATTGTACAGCTGCCAGGAAAATGGAGGGTGGATACTCCTTAATCAAATCAGAACAATGAGAGTCTTGGACACTCTGCCTACCACTTTTCACTTCCTCCTGCAGGTAGAGTAAAGCCAACAGAAGATTGAATGATGGGTATGCTAGGAAACACTGACCTGAACATTATAAATGGGTCCATTTTATGGCATGTAAATTACATATCAATAAAGCTGTTAGAAATAAAATTAAACCCCAAGAAACAGGTGATTAGCCCCATGACACAGATGAGTAATGCAAGGCCCACCCAGAAAAGTTACCTCTTTTATCCAAGGTCACAAAATTGATAAGTAACCAAGCTGGGATTCAAATTCAGACTCTGTACATTCAATAATATATGGCCTCTGACCAGAAAGAATCAGAAATCTGGGGCCTCTTTACAAACATGAGGAATAATCATTGTGTCCTTGTATCTAAATTATCCAGACCCGTTAAACACATATTTGGAGAAAAAGAAAAAATGCAGAAAGGAAAGCAAAAGTATAACAAAGTTCTGAATATATGTCCACGTGCCATTATGTTTGAATCCTGATTCTACCCTTAATGATGCTGACATAATCAGGAAAAAGTTTCATCAAATAAGTCTCTTTAGAAAAGATGGTAACAAGAGCAGTGTACTCATTGTCTATTAACAGGACAAGCTAATGTTGGCCTGTATGTGCACGTGAGTGTGTGGATGTGTGTCTGCCGGAAAATTCCTCTACAGGATGTCCTGCCAGTTCTTCATTGTGTACCCAGCACTTGGCAGGATATCCAGGAGATAAAGGGATGATAATGAATGAATGACTAAACTAGTTAAAGAGTAGCTTAAATTCAATCCCAACTTCCTGTACTTTAGAATGACTCAAGCCTAGACTATAAAGAAGGAAAAAGAGCTGCACATGATGATCTGTAGAACATAGGTATTAAATGACCAGTCCTTTGGTGAGCACCTGGCATTAATGAGGCCACAGCTCTAAGCCTGTATGGGTCAATTAGTTCTCATACAAAATCACTTCCCAAAACACAGACTATGGTTGTCTTCCAATTGGTTATGAAGAAGACTGAGTAAGAGAAAAAGGGTGACTGAGGTCACATTTTTTTCTACTATAGGAAAAACTCAGTGCATTCCTACCAATAATGAAATAAGGACACAGCATGTCTTCAACCATTAGCAGGTTAATAGCAAAATTCAGCAAGCAGAAAGAAAAAATACTTAAAGCCAGAATGCAGTACCAGAATTTCAGTTCTACAAACTGGGAGAAACTGCCCTAAATTCTGTTCAACAGCATTTATGCACCAAGCCTGACAATAATTGCTGGATAAAAAAAATAATAAGTCCCAAATAATTTATATTTAGTATTTTGAATGTTCAAAGGAAAGTTACACACACACACACACACACACACACACACACACACACACACACACATTCTCACTCAGACATGAGTCCTCCCTACCTGGGTCCAGTTCCTCCCTCCCCCACATACTTTATACATTCTTCTCTTAGTTTGGGCTGGGATTTGGCTCAGTTGGTAGAGCACTGCGCTGCAGTCTCTGAGGTCCCAAGTTCAATTCCCAGCACCACAAAAATGGGAGAAGGGCTTGGCAATCCACTCCCAAGGCAATCCTGAAATAGTCAGCCATTGAAAACCCTATGAGGGTCGCTATGAGTCCGATACCGACTCGATGGCACCTAACAACAACATCTCTTAGTTTACTTATTGTATGAATCAGGGAAAGGAGAATCAAGTGAATAAGAGTTTATGTATCCATATAATGTACTAGCCAAATAAGGGCACTTTTGAGAGTAAATAAAGTCCAAGAATTATGTTGGAACAACAGAAGTAACCTGGGACCATCCTAGGAAAACTGAGACACTCTGGTAACCTCTTTAAAAGCTGTGCTTTGAGGACAGACTGTGCTGGTGGGCAGGGAGAAACAACTGAAGACTTTTAAGGAGTATTACTAAGTGAGTAGAACTTTAGAAACCTTAGCATAGAAGTGGGTTGTGCTGGAGTAGAGCAGAGCAGAGAGAGATTGAGGCCAGGAAAGCCCATGAGTGTTATACTGCACTAGGACAGAAAAGATAACAGGCCAAGTTAAGATAGTGGCAATAAAAAGAGAAAACCTATATAAAGAGATCAAGCAGTTAGTCATAAACACTGTAAAACTAATCTAGGTAGTTAGAAGTTGTTGAACACATCTCAACACGGCAAGGTAAAGGTCAGGTGCAGCACAGCACCTACCAGCAGGAGAAACCAATGGGAGCTCAAATTCCAGGGCAAAAGTTGTTTGCTCCCTACTCATTTTTTCATACTTCCTTTTCATGTGAGTGCCGGGATCTCAGGCATGCACTTCATTCCAGAAGGAACTGGAGCTTTCAATATTCTGCTTGTTACCCTGGAAAGCACAGCTACCCCTAAAAGTGCTGTCACTGGTGAGGTAATAAAATGGCACCAACAATTGCTACAAAAACCACTTGGTGGCACCAGTACCCTGATATGATTGATTGCAACCTGCTCCTCTTGGTCTTACACAGGAAACTCATGTAGATCTTCAGCCAACTCTTAAGTCTTGGAGGTTTTTTTTCCCATTATTATTTGACTTCTTCCACAACTTTCATGTCCTCTTTTGTCTCTATCTATAGCGGCCCTGAAAATGACAAGATGAGATTATTTGATGTAATAAATTATTACTTCAACACTTCTTTTACATATACACACTATAAACATGACTCTATCATTCATACAGAAATTTTATTGTTAATTTTTTCCCTTTTTGTCTAGTTTCCTTACCTAACACAACCATAATTCCCCCCACACCTACCATTTTATCAAAATGGAAAACCCTTTTAACAACATAGAATGTATCTATCCATAATTTTTCCATGATATAACTTTAGATAGGTAGGTAGGTACATACATACAAACATACATACATACATACATACATACATACATTATAGAGAGACAAATGAATACATATTGAAGTTTCTCTAGTCATTAATTTATAAAATGGGCTTGTGTTCTTTGATTCCTCTTGCTTCTCTCTCAACAATACCAGGTATTAATCATTCTAAGTCAACTGGTATTGCTGCACTCTTTTGAGAAAATGCATAATATTCCATTGTGTGGTCATGGCTCAATATATTAAACTGTCATACTTATTAAAGTACATTTACTTGGTTCCATTTTTGCCACAATAAATAATGCTGCTATAGAAATATTGTGGCTATATACTTCTGTGAGCTGGGGTTAACTCCATTTGTCAAGTGCTGCTCCATGCTCTCTGAGGACCTAGGTTGAATACCAAGCACCATAAAAATGGGAGAAGGACATGGCAATCCACTCCCAAAGCAATCTTGAAACAATCTGCCATTGAAAACTCTATGAGGATCCCTATGAGTCAGACCCAATTCAATGGCACTTAACAACAACAACTTAACAACATACACTTCTGTATTTGCAATTATTTCTATGGGTTCCTCCCAGATGAGGTGCACTGGTATGAAGAGTAAGTATATATTTTTTACTTTAAGGAATGTTGCCATATTTACTTCCAAAAAGTTGTTTTAAATTTCCATTTCCTCTAGCAATGTATGAAAGTGTCCTTTTACTCATGTCTTACTATCAACGTGTGGTTTTGCTTCTTGGTTTTGTTTTGTTGTTGTTGTTTGGCCAATCTGACAGGCACAAAGTGATCATTCATCATTATTTTACTTTTTGTTTTCTTGACTGGTTGTGATTTTTGAGCATCTTTGCAGGTTGATTTGATTCTTTACAGCTTTATCCTAAAGCAAAGAATTCTTATAAAGATTTTTACATAGTAGAGAACCTAGAAGAAAATTGCTAAAATATATTTTGGAAAGCAGAGAATTAGGATTTATCATAGTCAAACTCCTATATGGGAAGAACTAAAAATCACTGAGACGCCAGAAAATAATCTTTCAAGTACCATTCAATTCTCAAATGTTTACTCTGAAGGCAGAATATGGTTATTTTTCTCTTTGTAGGAATTGTCTCTCTCTTAGTGCTTTATTTTTGATTGGACAATGTGCTTTGGTGTACATGTTTAAGTAGAATTAGGCTTTAAATAGAACCAGTCTCATTTATTTGAGTGCCAATCAAAATACTTGTTGAAAAAAAAAAAGAAAGAAGGAACAAAAATCAGTAGGGAATGAAATTGTATTTTTAAGCTTCTAAGAAGATTTTGTAAACAATACAGTCCAGAGAACAAAAAAAGCCATAAAATGACTTGACAGTGTCCTTTTAAGTGAACATATGTGAATTTTATGTATCCATATGTGTTCACATGTGCCCTACATATGCACAGCCAGCTGCTAGCCAACCAGATTGTTCAATGTGTATGTTTACTGTAAAACAAGCCGAAAGTGTTTGGTCTCTTTGTTAGAGAAACAGCTCATAATTTCAAGTATACAAATATCAGTTGTTTTTCATTTCTTTTTCTTCTAAGCCAAATGAGCTGTTGATGCTCAATTTGGCAGGGTCTTAACTGAGGCTGACTCTTGGCCAGCCACAGAAACCTAGTCCCAAAAGTTTGGGAAATTTTTACAAGACTAAGGAGCTTTTTTTCTTAATGGCTCCCCAAACCATAGGAAGTTTTCTTAGAGTCTCCGCCAGTTCACTCTCACTCAACTACTAACATTGTTTGGATACTAATGGATGGAGTTGGGGTGTGAAACGAGGTGTCATGGTTTGATACTAAAATGTTCCCCAATGGTCATGGGTTTAAACATATGGTCCCCAGCTAGTGGCACTATTTGTGGAGGTTATAGAACTTTGGGAGGTGGGATCCTAGCTTTGCAGAAGCTGGTCCATGGGGATGGGATTTTGGAGGTTTTTACCTGGACCCACAGTTACGGTCCCTCTCTGTTCTCTCTGTTCTCCGCTTCCTGATCGCAATAACATGAGGTTCTTTCCCACAGGCCCTGCTGCCTGCCACTGCCATGCCTGCCCCTCTGCCATTATGAATTGATCCTCTGACCATGAACCCCCCTACACTAAATATTTGCCTCCACAAGTTTGCTCCAGTCAATTTCTCTGCCACAGTGATTCACCAGCTGACTAATACTTGAGCCATATCAAGTCTTCCCCCACTTTGATCAATACTCTTTCAAAACCTTCTATTAACAGAGAAGAGTCTTGGGGCAGGTAAAGGGTTGAGAGTTTATTTATAATAACAATTTTGGCTACGAGCCCTCAGCAGCTTGTGTTTTATTTCATTTCTTATGACAGTGTCCCACAGCTTAAAATGACAAAGTCAAGTTTGGGCAAATTTCCAACTGAAAATAAAGACTTTCAATGAATTATAAATCTGCTTCCACCATCACAGTATTAAACTCAGCTACTGAGTGCTGTAGGCTTGGGAGAAGGACCCAGCAGCCCACTCCCAAAACAATCAGCTATCAAAAACCCTATGAATAGCAGAGAAGCACTAATAGTAGTGCCAGGCATGACACAGTGTCGGAGAGTTTCATTTTGTTGTACATAGGTTTGCTATGAGTTGGACCCAACTCGATGGCACCTAATAATAGCAACAACAACATCACTATTAGTATTTTCTGCTACCTGAAGAGTAGTAGGACAAAGAATGTAAAGAAGCAAGTTATAATAGAAAGAGCTTATACTTTAGAGAGGGTAAGTCTAAGTCCAATCCTGGCATTTTCTTTCTCACTATCTTCAAAATTATCATTTTTGCAAATACAGATAGCTTACTATATAGTTTAATTATTCTTTTATTTGGATGCATTTAATTTATGTAATTCACAACAAATAACATTGAAGTAGTTTCTTTTTTTCTTCTCTTGCACTATATCTTTTCAGAAATTTTCAGAGTTGGAATTATGTAAATTGGAGTTCGGAGCCCGGCAATCTTAACTGTGGTAACTTAGGTAAACAGCTTCACTCTTGCACCTTTGGGTTCCTGATCAGCTGGGTGGAAAAAGCAATAATTATTTCCTAAGTTTCTGATGAAAATGAAACAAGATAATCTATGTAAAGATCAATGCATAGTACTGAGATGCATTAAGTGCTCAATAAAAGAAAGTTCCCTTCCTCTGCCTCTGCATTTCCTCCTTCCTTTCCCTAATTTCTGGAGAGAGAGAGAGGGGGGGGGAGGGAGAGAGGAGAACCAGGAATATTTATATTTATTTCTGGGACGAGGCAATAATTCAGGAGTTCTCAATCCCAACGGGGGATTTAATGTGGGGGGATTAACATTTAAAATGCTGCTTTTTGACAATATTAGTGGGAAAAGGACTGATAAAAATGTATGTACCTATATATGAATATATTCATAAATGACTACTCATTTATTTAGCACTTATTATGTGTCTAGAACAGTGTCTGGCATACAGGAAGTATCCATAAATTTTTCTTAAATACCCAAATATAAGCCAAGTCCTTAGAGTACCATCATAATATTCTAAGTGCTCCATTTCCTGGGGTTTGTTAACAATGACTCCCTGCTTTCCAAGGTGAATGTCACAGTGAGGGAGAAGTACAACCATCTGTTGTTAAAGACTTAGGCAGCTCCTGAAAAACATCTTGTCCACCTTGCACTTGCCAACACAGGCTCCTTCTACATCTAATCACATCTCATTCCTTTTTCCCCTTACCTCACTCAACCTCCCTGAAGCTATCCAATACTTCCTCACAACTGGAAAATATAACTCCTATTGTTGCAGGTGACCACATGTTTGGGGCAAAAAGGAGCCACTGCTGACAATTGTGTAGAAAGAAAGAACAACTGTTTGCATCTGGATATGGAGGAAGAAAGAGGGAACAGCTGCTGGCAGCTGTTGCAGACAAGCAAGTGAGTGAGTGAGCAGCTGCTGGTAATTCAGAATCCAGTAGGCCGCCCAGAGTAATTGAAATCCAGAAGAAGCAAGCGGGGCTCCACGTAATTACTTCACTGTAGCCTGCTCTTCATTAGATCCTGCTTGTCTTTCATTAATGACATGCCCATGATAACTACCCGAGGATCCCAGTAGGAATAACCACCCCCACATCCATCACCCTTTGGAGAAGCAACCCAAAAGAGATAAAAAGGCACAGACAGTCTTCCAGTAAGTCCATTCCTATCTTTACAAGAAGACAGAAGTCTATTGTTGGCAAGGAAAGAAATACCAATCAACAATAGAACTATCACAAGATTGGGCAAAAATAATTCTTTTTTCTGTCTTACAAAAGAATATGGTCATTTTAATGATAATACCACAATGAAGCAGTCCAGTAGGCCAACAGAAAAATGTGACAACTTAAGTATAATTTAAACTTAGAAAATATATTTTACAATCGTGTTAATAGTATTAACATGCCTTTTATCATGTGTATGTAATCCTATTAATGTGTATATATGTACATAAATATGCCCATTTTCTTTCATGTTTTTAATAAAGAGAAGACGAAAATATCTTTATAAAATGCATCTGCTGACAAAATGGGTTTGGTTTGCTTTTGTGCTTCATACTGGTCTTCCTAAAATCAACTGTGACTCAAAGATAAATCTGAGTGACCCTAAAGTATGTCAGTCTACTCCTTATCACGTTTAATGCTGAAGAAATAGATCTCACAACTCTAGTTCATAGAATTCCAACTTTTTAGTCTCTGAAAGACACAGAAAAAAGGAAACTATGCCCCAATGTTATGCACTGCAGAATTATGTACAATTAAATGCACCAAAATAAGAGTAAGTAAATAACTTATATGGCAAGCTAACTATGTTTATTCAAATTATGTTTTTTTACTTGCTTGTGATGTACTATTCATGGAGAAGAGTCTGCAAAGATCGTTTATACAGGAAAGGTTAAATGCAAAATACACACTGTAACACTGAAGTAAAAAGATAGATATAAGACAATGATATGAAAGGAATTCTTTAGTGGAAGCCATCAAAAAGGATACCAGAAAGGAAACTTTTACTTCCTTTTGTTAGTTTTGCCTTTATGCTGATAAATTGCTTAATGCAAAAGCTCCAAATAGTAAAATTATTAAGAAAATTACTAAGAAAGTCACTAAACTATAAACTGCATAAGGACAGGAACCCTTGCTCGTTTTTTTATAACCTCTCTTTTTTATCTCCAGTGCCTTCCACAGTGCTTGTTGTTGTTGTTGGTAGGTACCATTGAGTCAGGTCTAACTCATAGACACCCTATGTACAACAGAAAGAAACACTCCCTGACATTGTGTCATGCCTGGCACTATGTCAGTGCTTCTCTGGTATTCATAAGGCTTTCAGTGGCTCATTGTTTTGGGATTGTTTCAGGGTTGGGTACCAGGTCCTTCTCCAGTGCTGAAGATCGAACCCAGTGTCTCAGAGTATGCAAAGCAACCATTCCACAACTGAACTAATCCCCAGCCCCACCACAGTGCTTAGACACCAATAAATATTTATTAAATGAAGAAGTAAATGAAATAAATGAATCACCTACATTTTTAACTACTATTGAGAAGAAAACAATTAAACCACTCCTACAAATGGCATATGTGTGACAGAAGGAAGATTTGCTCTACTCAAAAACTCAATTAGAAACGTCCCCCAAGATGGACACTCTCAGACTCTTAAAACTGCCTCTACCGTAGTGAGATATGCAGTCCAGCCAGACCGGCTAATCTCTCAAATTCTGAGTTGGAAGAGACAGAAAAACTATTGACTTCTAAATGTGCATCTAACTATAAATTGGATTAGAAGAGGAAGAAGGGTTAAATATCAAAGGATTATCATAAGCACCTGACTCTTAATTCACCAAACTGAACAGCCCAAGACAAAGTTCCTAGGTGTTTTGTGCTCTAGGTGAGTAACTTTCCTCAAAGCAAAATTGAATAGTATTTTTATTTTCAGCTCCCCTCTGAGGTATAGGTTCTATGCCCTGGTCTGGCACTGGAGGGAAGTGCTTGAACTTTAGGCCAGTTGGTAAGAACATGAGATGCTGTCTACCCTCAGTTTTACTGCCCATACTCATGACACTGGGCTGGGGTTAGCTTGGTTGGTAGAGTGCTGCTCTGAACTCTCTGAGGTCCTGGGTTCAAACCCCAGCACTGCAAAAATGGGAGAAGAACCTGAAAGCCCCCTCTTAAAGCAATCTTGAAACAATCACCCATTGACAACCCTACGAATAGCAGGGAAGCACTGACATAGCAGCAGGCATGGCAGTGTCAGGGAGTGTTTCATTCTGTTGTACCTAGGGTTACTATGAGTCAGACCCAACTGGACAGCATCTAACAACAACTCCTGAAACAATAGACCCCAAAGTTTAAAGACTTTTCACTATGTCAAATGCTCTCTGAATCAGCCATGTTGGTTAGCCTGTTTCCTAAAGAAGTTATGATAAAATCATCATTCCACTATGAACATCTTTATACAAAGTCTGTTCTCCAGCTATTTTGAAATTTCCCCAAGCCCTGCTTGTATAAAGTGTAAATGTTCCACATTAACATAAGATACTCCTACATTCCCAACATAGAGTAACTCAAGACCCTGACAAACTTGTATGTTATCCAAACTATGTTTGCAGATTTTTCCCTATTGCCTGTAAAATAGCATTAAAGGAAGGGCCTCGCCCCATAAATACAACTGTGGAGTATTTAAGTGACTTGCACTTCATCATCATCATCACCAAAACCATAAAGTGCCCATTCTGTCCAAGGCCAGGATCATAATGTACTCAGCATATTCAACAGATATTTGAGTAACTCTGAGAAGATGTGGCCACTAGCTTTTTATCAACTTTCTCAAAGAGATCATGACATGGTTGTCTCCAGATGTAGTTTCTCTATCTTAAATGCTATGGTTAATTTTATGGATCAATTTCACTGAGCCAGGGAGCACCCAGAATATTTTCTCAAATACAATTCCAGATATTTCTATGAGGGCATTTTTGGATGAAATAAACATGCAAATTAGCAGGCTGAGGAAAGCAAATTGACCTCTATAATATGGGTAGGCTTTACTGAATCAGTTGTAGGCCCAAATAGAACAAAAAGGCTGATCTTCTCCCAAGCAAAAAAGAAATCTTCCTGTCTGATAGCCTTTGAAAACTGGGGCACTGTTTTTTTTTCCTGTCTTTGAACTCAAATGGAAACACTGAGTCTTCCTGGACCTCAAGCCTGCTGGCCTTTGAACTGAACCTACACTATTCACTCTCCTGGTGTTCTTGCCTGCAGACTTGATCTGAAACTCATTTTTTGATACTCATTGGCTTCCAACTTGCTGAATCACACTGCCAACTTCCAAGATCATCATCTAAGCCAACTCTTTCTTTCTTTATAGAAAACAAAACCATATACACACTCCCCTCTCCTTCTCTCTCTCTCTCTCTCTCCCTCTCTCACATACACACACACACACACACAGACACACCTCCTATTGGTTCTCTTTCTCTGGAGAACTTTGACTAATAGAATAGGTATTTCAACAAATGCAATTCAATCCACTGAAATCATCAACAAAATGCTCTTCTGGTTACTTGCAATAGAGGCCGTGAAGAGTTGGAAGTGGGATCCAGATTCTAGGAAGTAGAGTGGAGTAGAGTGGGATTAAAAAGTGTCTGGTGGGGACAAAATGGACACATTATGGATTTAGATATTGAGGGTGATGTAATGCCTCCCCTTACATATCCCTTGTTATTGTTGTTAGGTGTCGTTGAGTTGGTATCCAACTCATAACAACCCTACCTACAACAGATGAGCACCAATGTCAGTGCTTCTCTGCTATTCATAGGGTTTTCAATGGCTGACTGTTTTTTCAAATGGGTTGTTGGGTCCTTCTCCCAAGCCTACAGCACCTGGTGTTGCCAGGAGGTCTTCCATCCAAGTACTAACCAGGCACAACAGTGCTTAGCTTCTGAGATCTGCACAGATCAGATGACACAGGGATAAGGCTGCAGGCTACATATCCCTACTTAGCCCTAAATTCAGAATCATGTAGTGAAGGAAAGAGCATGGATTTTAGTGACAGATTAAACTATTTGAATTGAGTTGCCTGGGTTTAATTGGGTTCTCATTGTTCACTGTGTGATATCAGAATTATCTCTGAGCCACATGTCCTCAGTTGAGAATAATAATAATGCCCATCCAAAATATTGTTAGAAATAAGTGATGTAGCATCCACTAGTTCCTAGTACATAATAAACTCCTCACATGGATAGCTTGATTTCCTTTCCTTCCATACTTAAGAATCAATCCTGAGCAGGCAATAACCCTGTTTTAAGCATCATTATATTCTCATAGATCCTTTCTAGTCTATAAGAATATTTATTAAAGAAAGGGATAAAGTTAAAAAATAAAGTTAGTGCCTTTATTCCCAATGCGGAATTAAAAATGACTATGTGAAAGCAGCACAGCACCATGTCTTCCAAAGGCATTTTGAAAATCACAAATTCATTTTGAATGGTTTCACTTAATGGGCTTTAGTTAGACATTCAAGTATACACCGGTGTAGTTGTTGCTGTTAGGTGCCCTCAAGACGGATTCAACTCAGTGATCCTATATACAACAACACAAACACTACCCAACACTGTGTCATGCACATGATCTCTTTATGTTTGAACCCAATGTCACACCCATTACATTCGTAATCATTTTGAGTCATGCCACATCAGCAAAAGGAGGTTTTAGTTTGACGAAGCAACTTTTTAATCTCAACCATAGATGGGGAGCTGGGTGTCACTGCCACTTAATCAAAATAATGGGAAGGCAAATGTGTAGAACAAGAGGGACACAGGGCCCATGTCAGCATCCTGAGAGGTATTAACATTGAAAGCAATTTCCAAAGGAGCATCCACAGGAAAAGAAGAAAAACCAGCAAGTGTGGTGCCACAGATACCAAGAGATAGGAATGTTTCAAAGAAGGAATGCTTAGTGATACAAAATATTTCTGAGAAGCCCAGTAAGATAAAGACTGGAAGAATGGAGCTGGCAGTCAGGTTTGGTCACTGCACAAGTCTCCTCTAACTGGTCCCTCATCTCCACCCCGCCTGCAATCCATCTTCCTGCCAGAGTAGTTTATCTAGAGTACCAACCTAATCCTGTCTTCCCCCTTCTTAAAGCCTTCTATGCTTCTCCACTTTTCCCAAAATGCTCACTCTGTTGTATCACAGGCAAAGCCCTCCACACTTTATTTCATCCATAGACATTCAGCAACACCTCCTTCTCATAAATCCTATTTCTGCCAAACAATTACATATACTTCAGCCTCAGCCCTTCTCCCTTCAGTCTGTAGACGCCATTCTTCAAGATCCACCTGAATGTCAATTTTTTATAAATCTTCACTGACTCCCTCAAGCTACATCCTTCCTTGTCTGCACACAATAGCAGTTTGTACACCTGCTAAAGATGCTGAATTTGACTATGAAGTGCTCAATGTATATGAATGAAGGCAGCAGCCTTAACTTCACTGCAGATATCACACCACTATCTATAATTATAGCTTACTTCCCTTTCTCTCTCTTAGATGATAAACTCCTCATGAACAGAGTTGGTTTCTCATTTGCCTTTATCACCCATTTAAAGCTCCCAATACAGATTTATCTCTTTCTTGTAGAATACCTTGATGCTTAATAAATCATAAGCCCAAGAAATTATTTTAACATCTATCTAGACTACAAATGGTGATGCACAAGTTAAACTGAGGTTCTACCAAAAAGATTTCATTTTTTGTCATATTTTCACTACAAGTTACTTGGCAAAGTTCTACAAGCATTTCTACTTTCACCACTTACCTGAGGTTTCTAGGTGATAATTATTCAGGGCCTAGATTTTTACTTCTTCACTTCTTGTGGATCTCCTGTCTCTTAGTAATTTGAATAGTTGTAGCATTTTCACTACATAATACAAGAACAGAGCAAGAAAATTTATCTTGATTTATTACAGAAGCAATCATCAACTCCTGTTAAAGTAACTTTAGATAAGAGATTAAAGCATGATTTCATGATTATCTGTGATCTCTGTAAATTCACATAACGGGAAATCACAAATATCTAAAAAAACTGAGATAGGTATTTTGGTGCACAGTTTTTAGCTGTTTCTTTTCTTCAGAAAAACAAGTTTTAACAATAAGTGTATCTTACTCATGTACAAAACAATTTAAAATTTGTGTTCTAAAGTACCTGCACATTTGGAAACATTTTCTCTCAGAATGTGCTTAGGTCACCTGAGCTATATTTTAAGCTTCAATATGACCATTATTTACTGTTCTTTGAGTTATTATAAGGTAATTTTTTGTTTAATTTTATCTCTATCATATTAATAAGCTGAAATTTCATGCCAAGTGTTTAAAAACATTTTCAGGAAGTTGATTCAAATGTTGGGCTATCCTACCTTAGCATTAATGAATAAGATTTTTATGAGCATATATAAGGTATATTATACTGCATTAACCAGGCACAGTGGTGCATGACTATAATCCCAGTGATCTGAGAGGTTGATGGAGGAAGACCTCCAGTTCAAAGCCAGAGGCATCCTGGACAACTTAGCCAGAGCCTGTCTCAAGATAAAAAGAAAAAAGAAAAGGGCAGGACGCAGTGGTGCACACCTGTAATCCCAGCGACTTGGGAGGCTCAGGCAGGAGGATTTCAAGTTCAAGACCAGAAGCAGTCTGCACAATTTAGTGAGACCCTCTCTCAAAAAGTGAAAAAAAAAAAAAAAAAAGGGCTGGGCATGCAGCTCAGTGGTCCAGCATTTGCAAAGCATGCAGATGTGAGGCCCTGGGTTCAACCTCCAGTAGCAGGAAAAAAAAAGAATAGAAAAGGAACTGAGGGTTTAGCTCAGTGGTAGAGTTCTTGCCTAGCATGTGCAAGGCCCTGGGTTCAACCCCTGCCCCCACCATACTGCAATATATATATATATATATATATATATATATATATATATATATATATATTCATATGGCCTGAAATAAATTTTAAGTTATAGTAACTCATGCCACTTTAGGTAGACACATTCCTAGAATAATTTATTGAAATGAAATTAATTTATAGTGTTACAACATAGAATAAAAGTTAATCTAGTACAACTAAGAAGTACAAAGAAAACAGTTATTTTCTTGCCCCTAAAATCTCAATCTCTTCCAAATTAAGCAACCTCTGTCTAGTAAATCGGGCTGGGATTTAGCTCAGTCAGTAGATTGCCACTCTGCAATCTCTGAGGTGCCAAGTTTGATTCCCAGCATCTCAAACATGGGAGAAGGATGGGGAAATCCATTCCTGTGGCAATTCAGAAACAATCAGCCATTGAAAACCCTATAAGGGTCACTATGAATCAGACATGACTTAATGGCACCTAACAACAACAACAATCTAGTAAGTGCTCAGTTTTTCAAAATTGCTGTCTTGTGCTCTCACCACATACATTATCTTGGTATACGTGGGTACAGATGGGACTCATGGTGACAAGGGTTGGGGTCTTGGGTCCCATTCACTGTCTGGGTTTGGGCTGATTTCTGCTTTGAAATTGCTATCTAATTTCGGAAATGATGTCTTCTAAGGTGAAACTGGTCTTATCTATTGCAAAGGACATTTTGCTGGCATTCACTGCTAAAGTTATTCTCTGATCCCGAACTCTTTTGAATCCCAAATTTTGCTTTCTTTCCAGTCCTCCAGCCTCTACACAATCTAGGCCCACCCTCTTACCTTTCTGCCCTTTTCTCTGGCTTTCTCCCCCATGGTTATTCTGCCCTGGCCTCATTAGACTCCTTGCTATTCCTTGAAAATACCTGGCATGTTCTTACCGTAAGACCTTTGTTCTACTTTTCCCTCAGTCTAGAGGTCAGGCCTTGCTTCCTTGCTGTTCTGGAATCTTTGCTCCAATGCCATCTTCTCTCTGACACATTCTCTGACCATCTTATTTGAAACCGAACACCACTCCAGAGAGCCTGCACTCCTTTCTTTGTTTTATTTACTTCCATGGCACTTATCACCATTTAATATATCATATGCTTTACTTAGTTTTTTGTTTGTTTTATTACCATGTGTCTTTCTCATTGTAGGCTCACTGCAGAGATTACCACTTGAAAATAATGCACAGGACTCAGAATTAATGTGTTATCTGCACTATAACCTTGATATTGAATGAAATGCACCAATGCTTAAAACAAGGTTGAACAATGAATCATACAATAAACAATAAGATTTTGAGTGGGATGGAATCAGCTTCCTTCCATCTACTCCTGCTCTCCACCTTTTGATTTCCATTTTTTGTATCTTCCCCAACTCTACTGGCTTTTATTTTAAATATACAATTTGCCTAGCATGTACAAGGCCCTGGGTTTGATCCCCAGCACTGCAGAAACAAAAGAATTGAATTCACTAAGTTGCTAAAAAATGACAAAATGTCTTTTTATTGTTGTCAAAAATGTCTTGAGTGCATACTGAAATTTTTGTATTACTAAAGGTAACATAAGCTGCTATAATAAAACATTTTCATCTTTGTTATTTTTGTTAAGTGCTGTCAAATCAGGTCCAGCTCATAGCAACTCTATGTACAACAGAAGGAAACACTATCCAACACTGAGCCTTGCACACATTCTTTTTTATGTTTAAGCCCATTGTTGTAAACACTATGCCAATCCATCTAGTGGAGGTCTTTTGTGTTGTTGACTCCACCACTCTCCCACACATGATGTTCTTCTCCAGGGACTTGACCCTCCTGAGAACATGCCTAATATACATAAGATGCGGTCTAGCCATCCTTGCTTCCAAGAAGAATTCTGGTTATATTTCTGGGACAGACCTGTTAGTTCTTTCGGCAGTCCATAGTATATTCAATATTCATCTCTAGCACCATAATTCAAAAGCATCAATACTTCTGTCCTCCTTATCTGTTGTCCAGCTTTCACACTCATATGATACAGCTGAAAATATCATGACATGAGTCAGGCACACCTTCATCTTCACTGTGACATCTTTAATTTTCAACACTTTAAAGAAGTCTTTTGCAACAGCTTTTCCCAATACAATGAGTCTTTTGATTTCTTGATTGCTTCTTCTTCAGGTATTGATTCTAGAACCAAGTAAAGCAAAATCTTGGACAACCTCAATCTTTCCTCCATTTATCATGAAGCTGCATACTGACCCATTTGTAAGGATTTTTGTTTTCTTGTTGTTGAGGCGCAATCCATACTGAAGGATGTGTTCTTTGGTGTTCATCAATAAATGCTTCAAATCTTCTTCACTTTCAACAAGCACAGTTGTGTCATTTCCATATGCAGATTGTTAATGGGTCTTCCTCCAATCTTAATGCTGTGTGAGTTCATCTTCTCAGATTATTTGCTCTGCACAGAGATTGAAGAGATACAGTGAAAGTATATGGCCCTGTCACACACCTTTCCTGACTTTAAACCAACCAGTATTTCTTTGTTCTGTCCAAATTACTGCCTCCTGGTACATGTACAGATTCCTCATGAGTACAATTAAGTGCTCTGATATACCCATTCTTCACAATGTTATCCATAATTTGTTATGATCCCCACAGTCAAATGCCTTTATATAGTCAATAAAACAGAGAAAGACATCTTTTTTGGTATTCTCTCCTTTCAGCGAATATCCATCTGACATCAGCAATGATGTCCCTGGTTCCATGCCCACTTCTGAATTGGCTTGATTTTCTGGCAGTTCCTTGTCTATATACTGCTGCTGTCAATTTTGAATGATCTTTAGCAACATTTTATCTACTTGAGATATTAATGATATTGTATGATAATTTCTGCAGTCAGTTGGATCCCCTTTTTTAGGAATAGGCAAAAATATGGATCTCTTCCAGTCAGTTAGCCAGGTACCTACTCTGTCCTAGTCTGGTAGCTCATCTGAAACCTGTACAGCATGGATGGATCTGCTGGTATCTCTAACACCAGTTGGTATCTGAAATACCAGTGGCATAGCTTTCAACTTCACAGCAACATGCAAGCCCTTACAGTGTAACAAACTGACAGATGAGTGGAGGGGGGGCGATGAGGCATTATTACCATTCACTGTACCAGCATTATAAAAAGAGGAGACTGTTACCCAGAGAAATAAAGTGACTTCATGAGGACTTACAATTTTAATACAGGTTGTATTGAGATATAATTCACATAACAAACAATTCACTTATTTAAATTATACAATTCAGTCATATATTATGTTCACAGACTTGTGAAACTACCATCATAATCAGTTTTAGAACATCTTTATTATCCTAGAAAGAAACTTTGTACCCATTAGCATTTCCTCGCCGATATCCTCAAGCCCTAAGCAACCACTAGTTTACTTTCTGTCAGTATAGATTTCCCAATTCTTGACACTTAATACAAATGGAATCACACAACTTATGATCTTTTTTTCTGGCTTCTTTCACTTAGCATGTTTTCAAAATTCATCCATGTTAGAGTCTGTATATAGTACTTTGTTTCTTTTTATTAATCAATAATATTCTACATTTTGTTTACATGTTCATTAGGTGACACTCGGACTGTTTCCATTTTGGGCTATTATGAACAATGGTACCAGAAGCATTTGTGAAGAAAATGACTCCACCATTTTATAACTCCACCAATTATGTATGAGGATTCCAACTTCTCCACATTTTTGCCAACATTTGTTTTTATCTGCCTTTTTTGTTATAGCAAAATTTGCATTTTGAAAAATGACTGTTTCTGGCAGCATTAGGCTTACAATTACAGTTTAGCTCTCCCAGAAAGATATCAATACTGGTGATGCACACACACATACACATGCACACATACACACACAAAGGGGAGAGAAAGATTTATTACTTATATAATTATCATGTTTGAGGGGAACAGAGCAAGTCTCTCAAGAAAGTCTGAAATGAAAGAGCAAGGACAGGAAACTGGTCTAGGTTTGATCATGGTAAGGAGATAGGGCTGGGGATGTGAGTTCCTGAAGGGGAGGGGATTATGGTTTGTGGGTGCCCAAACTGTGAGCACCAGAATTTCTTATCAGCCTGTCCAGATATAAGCAGAAAGAGAAGAGGGAGAGTCAAGGTTTAAAAATAGTGAGCAATTAAATATCAAAATATGGAGTTAAACTCTTCATTACAAGGGCATTTGTCTACTCAGAAATCCTCTGAAGCAACCAGCACCTTGTCAGATACATGGTCTTTAATAATAGTATTATGATTACATTTATGGATTAATTACAAAGTTCTATGAGATGCTGTTTTACATGTATATTTCACTTAATCCTGACTGCAGTTTTATGAGGCAGGTACTAGTATTATAACACTTTAGAGATGAGGAAAGTGAGGTGCAGAGGTAAAAACATCTGCCACCCACCTGCTAAGAGGAAGAGCCAGGATTCTAACTCAGGCAATCTGGATCCAGACTCTATGCTCTAACCCCAGTGCTACACCTCTCTTTCCTTTCCTCCTGATCCTCCCTCACTCTACTACTATATGAAATTACTCAGCTTCTTTGGCACATGGGCAGTTCTATGAGACTGTCTCTACCTCTAGACTTTACTGCTCCTATAGGTAGAGTGCTGCGCTGCAGTCTCTGAGGCCCCAAGTTCAATTCCCAGCACCGCAAAAATGGGAGAAGGGCCTGGCAATCCACTCCCAAGGCAATCCCGAAACAGTCAGCCATTGAAAACCCTATGAGGGTCACTATGAGTCGGATACCGACTCGACGGCACCTAACAACAACAACAACAACAACAATAGGAGCTCCAATTATGGAAGCAGGACTCAGGGACCCAGAAGTGGATCATCCAGGATCCTGGCAGAAATCAAATGGTAATTTCCAGTTGGGTAATTTCAGATTTCAGAAAAGAACTGTTTACAGAAACTTGGGCAGAACTGAAGAAAAGGAACAAGGAATGAAAATGGAAGAGATCACCACTATATACCCCAACCTGAATGGACAATAGGAGGAAATGGGCTCAAAAAACAGGAGAGTGAATTGTATGGAGAGGGCCATCTCAAAGGAGCTGTGGCCAGTAGCTGAGGCACACAGCTGGGAGGGCTGAGGAATGAATATCCTCACCCTACTCTCACCTACCCTCCAGATCTGTTGCTGAGTCCTTCTACCCAAACCCAGCAGAAAGATGGAGAGCAAGGGAATTATTGATGTAATTCACATGGGTCAGCACCCTGCAGCACCACACAGGATGAAGGACAGGAAGTGGAGCTGAGGAGAAAATAGGAAATGTCCATTATGGGCTTACCTATGCTCTTATCTCTCCTCCCTCTGGTCTCTTCTCTCCCAGACTCAACAAGCATGTGAATGCACATGTGCACACACACACACACACATATTTGGATAGGAAGCTGAATAAGGAGGAGCATGTGCTCTCTCTGTCTCCCTCTCTCCTGTTAAGAACTCATCCAACTGCAGATACTAGAGTACTACAGTTTACCAGAGTATGAGTGTGTCTCCTAAGGATCTATATGTTGAAATTTGTGGGGCATTAAGAAGATGGAAACTTGGTCTGACTAAGGATTCTAGAGATAAGGCTTTTCAGAGATGATTAGGATTACATAAAGTCAAAATAATAGAGTCCTTATGACTTAACACTGGTGGATTTATAGGAGGAAGAAATGTATATTCAGAGTGGTCTAGTTTTCTATTTGGGTACATGTCCTGGATTTAGAATTTTCCTCCAGATGGTGGGTTTGATAGATTGGGAAATAACCAGAAGATATTCTCTGCATTCCTATAGAAGTGCACCTTTCAGGGTTATTTATGATGGCTTTTAAATTTTCCTCTCCAGGGTGGGTAATAGCAAATAACACTTTCTGAGAGGCCCATTTCAATATCTTGGGGCAGACCAGAGAGATAATCTTGGTGTCATCACAGCCATCTGGGATGAGAAAAGAATTTCACTTTTTCGAAGGTATCTCACCTGGAGTCTGTTCTATCCTCCCAACTAGAAATTACTAGGAAAAAAATCAAGCAATGATCATTGAGATGCAAACTAAATAAATGAATTTAATTCTGCAAAAGAATCCTTTCCATTGAGACTGGATGAATTTGAACTGAGGATTTCTGATTCTGAAGATGCCGTTCACAAATTTAAATACATACAGTCAGAAATGGAAACAATGATAAAGGAATTTTAAAAAGATTTCCAGGAAAACTCAGACAGAATGAAAAAAATGAAACTTAAGAATTCAGGGTGTCCCTGAAGAAGAGGAAAGATCCACCAGAGGTCTTCAAAATCTAGTATATGATATCTTCAAGGAAAACTTCCCAGAGATAATCCAGGATATGGATACATACACAACTGAAACATTTAGGACCCCATCCAGAGCAGACCAAAATAGGTCATCACCAAGAAATTATTGCTCGAATGTTGTCATTAGAAACCAGAGAGGGTATCCTGCAAGCAGCAAGGCAGAAACCCCTTATTACTTATAAAGCAAAACCTATTAAAATTACCACAGACTTCTCCATATCAACATTGAAAGCTAGAAAGGGGTGGTCATAGGTGATTCACATCCAAAAAAAAAAAAATCTCCAACCAAGATTACTATACCCAGCAAAATTATCTCTGAAAATAGAAGAGGAGTATAAGACAATGATATCAATGTATTTAAACAATTTGCAACCACAAAACCAGCCCTGCAGAGGGTTGTAAATCAATTACCATATCCAGGAGAGATAAGACAACCCTATATAGGAAATCAAAGACTTGGTTACCTGAGATGAGTGCAACCCAAGAAATGAACAAAGCAATCATAATTCATAAACCAGTAATGTGTAATGATTGGACGCATAACAATAAATACTACTCAATAATCACTATTAACATAAATGATCTAACTCACCAATTAAGAGACAGAGACTGGCCAATTGGATGAAAAAACATAAACCTTCAATATGTATATTCAAGAAACTCATCTAACTCACAAAGACTGCAATGGACTGAGAATTAAGGGCTGGAAAATGGTACACCAAGCAGGGGGAAAACAAAAAAAGCAGGCATTGCAATTCTAATATCAGATAGATTAAATTTCAATCCAAAACTAATTAGAAGAGACAAAGAAGGACACTACATTTTAGTAAAAGAAAGAATCAATCAGGAACCAATAACACTCCTAAATATTTACACCCATAACACTGGGACACCTAGCTTTACAAGACAAACTTTATGGAATATAAAGCACTTTATTGGACCAGAAAAAATAATAATGGGAGACTTCAATACCCCACTTTTCTCAAGAGACAGGTAATCAAAATGAAAAATCAACAGAGAAATGTCGAATCTAATCTCCACCCTAAACCAGTTGGATCTCACAGATATATACAGAATATTTCACCCACATGACGAAGAATACACATTCTTCTCAGCTCAACATGGAACATTTTCTAAGATAGGTCATATGCTAGTCCATAAGAACTCCCTCAACAAATACAAAAGAAATAGAAATTATCCCCTGTTCCTTATCAGACCATGTTGTTGTTGTTGTTGTTAGGTGCCATCGAGTCGGTATCCGACTCATAGCAACCCTCATAGGGTTTTCAATGGCTGACTGTTTTTCTGGGATTGCCTTGGGGGTGGATTGCCAGGCCCTTCTCCCATTTTTGCGGTGCAGGGAATTGAACTCGGGACCTCAGAGACTGCAGCACAGCACTCTACCAACTGAGCTAAATCCCAGCCCTATCAGACCATAATGGGATAAAATTGAAGCTCAAGAGCAAGAATAATTCCAGAAACTTTACAAACTCATGGAGACTGAATAATATACTGAATGCTGAATGACCAATAGGCTGTTGATGAAATCAAAATGAAATTTAAAAAATTCCTGCAATCAAATGATGATGAAAACACATCCTACCAGAACATATGGGATACAGCAAAAGCAATTTTAAGAGGGAAGTTTATAGCAGTAAGTGCCTTCATCAATAGCATGGAGTCAAATAAATGACCTAACAACACATCTTAAGACACTAGAAATCCAACAAAAAATCAATCCTTAAAGGAGCACCCAAAAAGAAATTACAAAAGTAAAGGGAGAAATATCTCAATTAGAATCCAAAGAGATAATTCAAAAAATTAATAAGACTAAGAGCTGGTTCTTTGAAAAGATTAATAAAATAGACACTCCTCTGGCCAGTCTCATCAAAAAGAAAAACAAAAAAACTAGCATAATACAGATTACAAAAGAAAACAGGTCCATAACCACTGACTACAACAAAATACAGAAAATCACCAGGGATTACTATGAGAGATTGTATTCCCAAAAATATGAAAATGCAGAAGAAACGGATAAATTTATTAACACATATGACTTACCAAAGCTAACCCCAGAAGACATAACTGATTTAAACAAGCTCATTACATATATGGAAATAGAAAAGATAATAAAAAGTCTCCCAACAAAGAAGAGCCCAGGTCCTTATGGGTTCACAGCAGAATTTTACCAAACTTTTAAAGAAGATATAATACCTGTCTTCCTCAAATTATTCCACAAAGTAGAAAAGGAGGGAACACTCACAAATTCATTCTACAAAGCTACCATCACCCTGATTCCTAAACCAGGAAAAGATTCATCTAAGATAGAGAACTATGGACCCATTTCCCTTATGAATTTAGATGCAAAAACATTTAATAAAATTCTGACAAACAGAATCTAGAAGCATATTAAAAATATTATTCACCATGACCAAGTGGGATTTATACCACAGATGCAAGGCTGATTCAACATATGGAAACCAATTTATGTAATCCAACATATCAAGAAACCGGCAAACAAAAACTACATGATCATCTCAATTGATGCTGAAAAGGCCTTCAACAAAATGCAACACATTTTCATGATCAAAACACTGGAGAATATAGGTATAAGAGGCAAATACCTTAATATCATAAAAGCCATCTATGACAAACCTACAGCCAACATTATATTAAATAGAGAAAAACTGAAACCATTTCCTCTTAGATCCGCAACAAGGCAACGATGTCCTCTCTCTCCTATTCTATTTAGCATAGTAATTGAAGTCCTCACCAGGGCAATCAGACAAGAGAAAGAAATCAAAGGGATACAGATTGGAAATGAAGAGGTCAAATTATCCTTATTTGCAGATGATATGATTCTATACCTGAAAGACCCCAAAACCTTAACCAGAAAACTTCTAGAACTAATCAACTCCTTTGCAAAGTGGCAGGATATAAAATCAACACACAAAAATCAATAGCTTTTCTTTACACCAACTACAAACAGGAAGAGAAAGAAATTTCAGAAAACATACCTTTCACAATAGTCCACCAGAAAATTAAATACCTTGGAATCAATCTAATCAAAGACCCTTCAGATCTCTACAAGGAAAATTTCAAACCATTAAAGAAAGAAATAGCAGAGGACATTGAAAAATGGAAAGACCTCCCCTGCTCCTGGATAGGGATAATTAATATAGTAAAAATGGCTATCCTACAAAAAGCAATTGACAGATTTAATGCAATCCCCATTAAAATTCCACTGACTGACTTCACAGAAATAGAAAAAATGATCCAAAAATTCATATGGAACCACAAAAGACCATGTTTAGCCAAAACACTCTTAAGCTGCAAAACTAATGCAGGTGGAATCACAATCCCTGACTTCAAAATATACTATAGGGCAGTGGCAGCAAAAACAGCTTGGTACTAGCACAAAAATAGGCCTGAAGACATCTGGAACAGAATAGAAGACCCAGAAATACCTCAACACACCTATAGCCACCTTATTTTTGACAAAGGAGCAAAGCAAGTAAACTGGAAAAAGGATAGCTTTTTCAATAAATGGTGCTGGGAAACATGGACATCCACATGCAGAAAAATGAAAAACGACCTGCATCTCTCAATATGCATGAGCGTTAACACAAAATGGATAAAAGATCTCAACATAAAACCAGAAACTTTAAAACTTATAGAAGACAAGATAGGCAATATACTGCATCATATAGGCATAGGAAAGTATTTCCTTAATAGGACTCCTGTGGGGCATGTGTCTCCCAGTCCAGCCTGAAGGTTTGGATGGGTGGTGCCGCTGCGCACACAGATACTAAACCCAATTAGCTTGGGACTCCTGTGGCCCTCAGGACCCTGGAGGAGACGGGAGAAAGGAAAAGCCTCAGGCGCTTTTGCCTTCCAGGAGCAAACACCTGTATTGCTCATCTCGGTGGTCACGAGGAGACAGCTGTTGCTTCATTGGTGATCAGACAAAGAATGGGTTCTTTCCTTGTTGATGATTGCAATGGGAGAGCGTTCTTTCCTCACCAAAGGTCTGGGGGAGAAGAGCAGGAAAGCTGTTTCCTCATGGGTGGTCCAGGCAGGAATGGGCGAGAAGGTGAAAAAGCGAAATGCCAAAAAAGCATAAAATGGTTGAGCTGCCGCGGTGCAGCTCCTTATATAGCTCGCCCACAGAATGGCCTGAGCCACCAATCAGCTTTCAGTCCAATTGTCCAATCAGGAAGGGTTTTGTACAAATGTGCAACCAAGTTACTTTCATTTTCCCTAGATTTCTAATTTACAAACCAGATATTCCAAAGCCATTTTCCCAGTTTGGGAGTTTTTGCCAATTTCCTCCCAATTTTTCCCCACAGACTCCAATTGCTCAAGAAATTGCAACAAGAATAGATAAATGGGATTACATGAAATTAAAAAGCTTCTGTACAGCAAAAGAAACAATTAACAGAGTCAAGGAAACCCCCAGAGAATGGGAAAAAAATTTCGCATCCTATACATCAGACAAAGGTCTAATTACCTGAATTCATAAAGAACTCAAGAAAAAAATTCCCAAGGAAACAACCCAATACATAAATGGGCAAAGGAACTGAACAGACAGTTCTCAAATGAAGAGGTCTGTAAAGCCATGAAACACATGAAAAAATGCTCAACATCCCTAGCCATTAGGGAAATGCAAATCAAAACAACTCTGAGATTTCACCTTACACCAGTAAGAATGGCTAAGATCAATAAAACAAATAACAACAAGTGCTGGCAAGGTTGCAGGGAAAAGGGAACACTCTTACATTGTTGGTGGAGCTGTAAGTTGGAGCAACCACTATGGAAATCAATATGGAGGTACCTCAGAAAACTAAAAATAGATCTACCATATGACCCAGCTATAACACTATTGGGAATTTACCCAAAGGGAGATGGGTCATCATACCACAGAGACACCTGCATCTCCATGTTCAATGCAGCACTCTTCACAATAGCAAGGATATGGAATCAACCAATGTGCCCTTCAACAGAAGAATGGATAAAAAAACTATGGTATATATACACAATGGAATACTACTCAGCAATCAAGAAAAATGAAATAAGGACATTCGCAGCAAAATGGATGGAACTAGAGAAAATTATTTTAAGTGAACGAACCCAAGCTCAGAAAGAGAAACACCACATGTTCTCACTCATATACAGGAGCTGAATCAAAATTATAAGAAGGAAAATTCCTATACAAAGGTAAGATCATAATAAAAGAAAAAAGCTAAGAATGGTATTATTATAGATGGTCTAGAAAACTCATGTAATAGTTCTGACAATGTAAAAAGAAAGTTCACTACAGAAAAAGTTTCTATCTTAAAGAGAACTGGAACCCAAGGATTTATAGAAAAATATTACCATAAAAAGACCAGTAAATGGAAGACAAGTCTTTGATGGGGGGTGGGACGGGGGGAGGAAGTACACAAGAGGGTAAGGGGGAACTTATATGTATAATGTACAACAAAATGCATATATGGAAATGTCACAATGAAAAGCATATCAGAATTAATCACATTAAGGTGTACATTAAAAATTTCCAATTAAAAAAGATAAGAAGAAAATTAAAACTATCCATCTTCACCACTCAAACAAGCAAAAAAAAAATTCACCTTTTCCAATATACTTCTTCAAAACAAAATATATCATATTGGAGTTAAATCAAGAGCAGATGCCAATAGTCCACAATTAGTTTTGGCTTTGACTCTTGGATTCATTGGACAGCCTGGAGATGTTAAAACAACCCATTTATTATAGTTAACTGCTAAAGCATTACCCTTTTTCTTGAGGCTGCTTATTACTATGGGGGTCAGCCTCAATATAATCAATGCCTTTGGAAGGTATAGGAATTTTCTGTGCCTACCATGTTTATTTGAATTACCAGATGCTGTTAAGAAACCTCATTGCTTCCAAAGCATGCCATAATTCATGAGCCACCCCAAAATATTTGCTACATGTCTATACATTTGCTCTCTTATCTCTACCAAACTGGGTAGCTGTAGGAAGTGTTAAAATTTCAGCAACTTGTGTAAATTTTACCTCTGAGAAAGGATAATGCTCAAATAAGTTTAAATGGGTTTTTATCACATAATGAGCATGAAAACCTCATTGTTCAGTTCCTAGATAGTCTTTATCCATAAACACTTCTACATATGCCTGTCTAAAAGAGTTTCAAGAAGATCAGAGTGAGACAAAGAAAATTTCTGAGTAAGTACATGACAGCATGAGGTGCTCCCTCCTCTGGTAGAAGAAGAAAGTCTGGGGCTTTGAGGGTTACTGAGATAGATAGAAATGTGCTTGGGTAAGAAGAGGAGTCATAGATCAGTTTACAAACAGAAAAATACCAGGTCTTTTCATCCAATAATAAGATTTGGGTAGCATGAGGAACCATAAGGGTAAAGGGAGATCTTAAGTCGAAGTCATCAGGATCCTCAGTCAACTTTGCTGTTGTAGCCACTGCATATAAAGAAGATATGCTTTTGCTAAGCTGTGAAGTGAGGAGTTATTATAGGTGTTGGGAATCTGATGCCCATCTCCTGATTTGTGACCCCCAAAACCTGTCTGGACCTTTCATATACAAATAGAAAGAAAGGTATATGGTAATTGAGGAGTCTAGGCCTAGGAGTTTTTGATGGGTATTTTTTAAGTAACAGAAAGTTCTATTGAGTCTGTCACATACAAAGGCTCATTTACTGGAAAATCAACTCACACCAACATCAAATAATTATGTTCCATGGAGTTATAGAAAGAGACTCCCCAGCCCACATTTAGGAGTGGCACCCCATTTACAAAGTACAACTTGCTCCAAATGATTTACCAGTGTAGAATCACTGCATGGAAAAGTAAGTTGACTAATTATAGAAATAGTTAAGATTCCTACCACTGGAATGTTTCGGTTACTCAAAGGAAGGAATGACAGAAAGGTCACAGGGTTTATGGTAAAATGTGTAGCCCTGGAATAACCTGAAAATAAAAAGGACATCTTAGGTTTTTTGCAATTGCTTAGAAAATTCTCCCTTTTGTTTAGGAGCAACTGTGAACAAATCAGAGGACCTACTTACTCAAAGAGGAGTCATTCTGTCACATAAAATTTGTCCTTTATCTCTTTGGTTTCTTTCAAGTTTATATGGAACAAGTGTTTTCCCCATGTCCTCTTTCCTTATAACATTTACAAGTACCTTTATCTAGACTGGCCATAGAGATGTTCTTGAATTTATCTAATAGTTTAATCTGAAGAGCTATTAATTTAGTTGATAATTTCTCTTTCTGAGACAAAGTATCTTCAAACTATACTGTACAAAGTATCTACAACTATCTTGGAGAGGTGGCAGTCTTCCAGTCTATGTTCTGTTTTATAACTGTATTTGTCACCTCAGGTCTAATGACATCAACAAAGAAGGGTGTTAGAGCAGTTGTAATATCTTCACATCCATGGAGAACGCAGTATTCTGGAAGGGGTTAATGAAGTTCTCTCCACAATCAGGGAAGGAATCATTTTTGTCCCCATTGCATAACCGGATTTTTTTGACTAATCAATTTTGGCAGAAAAGGCCTCAGAAATAGCTGCTAAGAAATCTTGTTTTATTTTTATGCATTGTATAGCCACCTACAATTAAACTTTGCTCTATTTTTATGTCATTTAAATAATCAATTTATCTTGCTTTTCAAACCAAGATCTAGCATCTCTGGTTCCCACAAAGAGAAGAGATTGATAGGGATCAGAGAATCCCAAACTATAAACTCCTAAAATAAGGCTTAAATTCTGTCTTTTCTTAGAAGGGATTAGAAAGTCTTTATAGGAATATTGAGTAAGGTTTAAAGTTGCAAGGCTATTTCCATCTACATTAAAATATATTAAAAGGAGTATTCTCTGGTGACAGGGCTATATTTAGCAAAATAGCTAAGGAGAAAGAGAAAAGTTACAAAGAAAGGAAGAAGTTGAGACATAAGGGACCAGCAAGGAGGCCTATTCAAAGAAGGGTCAGAAGAGGAATAAGAAAATTTGAGTCTGTATTTAGGTTCTCTACATTTGTCTGCAGCCATAGCACCCTGGCATCTGATCCCACCTGATCTTGGAAGCTATGCAGGGTCATCAGCCTGTTTAGTCCTTGGATGAGACTTCCTTGGAATACTAGGTGCTACAAGATAGGGAGAAGGACCTGCAAATCCCAAAACAATTTCCCTTTGAAAACCCTATGAATAGCAGAAAAGCACTGACAATAGTGCTGGGAATTGCACGGTGTCAAGCAGTATTTCATCTGTCGTACACAGGGTCTCTATGAGTCAAACCCAACTGGATGGCACCTAACAACAATAACAACATTTTTGTTAGCTTTACTCAGGAGCCCTTAAGAGGAGTAAATTTTCAGTTTTTCTATCATTTATTTCTAAGAGCCTTCTTTAAAACATTGACCACCAATTACTTAGAATCTTTGAATCCTTTGATTCTAAGGTGACATAGGAATAAATTGTTTTATTCACTTCTGAAGTTCCTCAAGTGGCCTTTGAAGTCCTAAATCATCCTTGGTAAATTCTTTCCACAGCTTCCCATATCTAGTGCTATGGGTTCTTTAACATTAAAACTGTATTCAAAGGACCTAACAAACCAACAAACTTTCTTTGCCACTATAGTCCTAACTTAACCACAAGATCTTCAATTAGAATAAATGAAACCAAGAGGTGTTTACCAAAGGCAATAAGGAGGAAGAATAGGCTTAGATGATGCTTTGAGGCTAAAAGAGCCAGGCACTGATCTGGTTCCCAGAGGGGCTCCCTCCTCTTTCAAGTGGCCCCAGGCTAAACAGCATAGGTACCAATCCTGCCCAAGTCTTAGCACAACTATGGGGGGAAAATGAAGCAGAATAGCACTAGCCTACGGCTTTGAAGGAAAGCTCCAAAGGAGCATCCTAGCTGAGAGAATGATGGCCAAAAGCTTTGCACAGCTCTAGCCGGAAGGGTTGGCGAAAGTTCAGCCAGACTTAGCAGGAGGGCAATTGGAAGAGGTCCAGTTAGTTTTAAAAATGGGAATAAAGGAATTGTTTTGTGGAGGAAGAGCCATTGTTTGAGAAGTCTGGATTTTGTTGAAATGGATGAATAGGGAGAATTAAGGGCTACTGTCATACACAAGAGGGGGGTCTCGGAGGCACAGCTGTAGAGTGAGGACAAGGGACAAGAACTTTGAAAAGTCACAGTGGAAAATTCTCATACCTCACATCATTTGGGATCTGTCATGTACAATAATAGTAAAATGTGTGAATACACAAGGACTTCCCTTGCTCTCATTCAAAGAAGTCTCCAACAAAGTAACACTGTCAGCAAGGCAATATCGTGTAGCATTGTTAATGTTCCTAGACTAGCCTGTGAATGGGGAGATTCTGGGACGATAGGAAAAAAAATATTTTGATTGCCTCTTCACAGAGAATTCAGATTTTTCAGAAATTATGCAGGGTAGAATTCAAATGGGAAAAAAAGTAAAACTGAATGGCTAAATTTCCTACATTACTGTATATCCAGATAGATATAAGAACATTTTAAAATTTTAGAATTTAGCAGTATTCTCTCAAGATCCCAGCATAATGAAAAGTATAATTTTGAGGAAAAGAATTCAAAGTACTTGGATGGTTGCTTATTTTGGTTCAAGAGAATGCTGGCATCCTTAGAAGATCAGCCCTTAAGCATGCAACACTGGGATGGAAGTCAAGTAGGAAAAAGCATTGATTCATCTTACATAAACTTCAGCTGAGTATAACTTTCTCCTGACATTTTCAAACTCTTCTTTTCCTTCTCATCTTGGATAGAAATAAGTGAAAAGATAGGATCCAAAAGGATGGATAATATTAAAAAGATTTTCCAGATGCTTTAAAAGCCTGGGAAGTATTCAATTCTTGTTGAATCTGTGGTATAAATCACTCCATTTATTTTTTTACTCTGAATCATACAGCCAGTTCCTGAACTAAATGTTCATCCGTGCCCTTGTGAACAAGTTCTACTGCAGTTAGAGGTGAAATTATTGGAGTGGCTTCCATAAATCCGAGTCACTAAAGGAAATCATGTTACTTTTTTCCTTTCCTTCTCTTTGTGATTAAAAAAAAAAGTAATAAAGGCATTGTTTTGCCATAAATACAAAGCAGGTTATAACACTTCTGAATCTTGGCAAAAATGCATCATCTAAGCAACTACTTATCCTACGTTTGAGAAAGATGAAGGGTAACATGCTGTAGGTGTTACTTGTCTATACTTAAGTCTCATGGATTATAAAACCAATTCACAATTAAATTTAAGTTTTATTGGAGGTTTATTTCAACTTGTTTTTCAATGTGCATTGATTTTATAAAAATTGACTTTGACTAAGCTGGGCGTGGTGGTGTACGCCTGTAATCCCAGCGGTTTGGGAGGCGGAGGCAGGAGGATCGCAAGTTCAAGACCAGAGGCAGTCTGCGTAATTTAGTGAGACCCTGTCTCAAAAAGTAAAAAAATGGGCTGAGGGTGCAGCTCAGTGGTCCAGCACTCGCAGAACATGCAAGTGCAAGGCCCTGGGTTCAACCCCCTGTACTGAAAAAAAAAATTGGCTTTGACCAAACCATTCATTTAATTGCTATTGACTGCCTGGTAAGTGCACCATGTACTAGGCATGAGAGTGTTTTGTGCTGACAAAGAATAGTTCTGAAATAGCAAAGAAATCAGTTATGGTTTAATACAGAGGCCATCAGGGCCAAGACACTGACATTCATGATTTTATTCAATTATCTCTGAAGAGGGTTTTGAATAATCATGTATTTCTTTCCATCAATTGGTTCTTTCAGAATATATATTTTCTCCTGTTTATTTGCTATTCAGATACTACATTTTACTAAGGGTAGCATTTAAAATGCTTTTCAATTGTTTCAAGAATGTAAACTGTACACGTTCTATAATTTTTAGAATCATACTTGAAAATTTTTTGTTCGTTTGTTTCCTATACCCAAAAGGAAGATTCCACTTGTGAGAATTCAACTTAACACACCTATGTTCATTAAGTAACTAGCATTACAACAAATCTTATAGACATACATTTTTTTTCAGAGTTAAAATTAGTTTATTGGCTTATACTTAGAAGGATTATTTTTAAAGACATAAGAGAAAGTAGAAAACAAAATAAGATTTTAAGATGTGTCATTTTGGAAGGTTTAGGTAAGTCTCTGGTTAAAATTGTTACATACATAAATTTCATCTTGCTTTGCTGCCTTTTCTTTCATTTTTTTCTTTCTTTTCTTTTTCTTTTTCTTTTTTGAGGCAGGGTCTTGCTAAATTGTGCAGGCTGCCTCTGGCCTCAAACTCATGATCCTTCTGCTTCAGACTCCTGAGATGCTAGGATTACAGGCATGTGCCATGGTACCCTACAAATAACTCACACCCCTACTGGGGCTGGGGATTGATCTTGGGTCCTAGCACTACACTAGACCAGCCTCCTACCACTGTGCTATATCCACAGCCCCTCCTCAACTTTCTTAATGCCATTTTTTTCTCTGCTGTGGGCACACTTGTATAAACGTACATTAATTCAAGATGCTCTTGAGTGAATTTATTAAGAATTTGTTGAAGCTCTCCCCATGGACCTAACACTAATGGGACTATAATAACTTGCTTTCTTTTATCTTCAGACTATCTCCCAAACCACTGGTGTTATCCAAAAACTTGTTGAAAACGAAGAATCTCATAACAATTGAATTGGCATCTTTATGTGAACATAATCCCTGAGTGTTTTGTAAGCATTTAAAATTTGAGACTCAATGGCCTAGAGCAGTAGTTCTCAAATTTTAGCTTATTTAGATTAACCTGGGCCAGGGAGGTGGGGGGTAGAAGGGATATAGGTCTACACTCAGAAACTCCAAGCAAGACAATAGAAGAGAAGCCACACATGATTTTTAAGTATTTTAGAATATAGTTAGGAAGCAAGTTGATCACATGAGGAGTATTAAAGAACAACTGAATGCTAGTCAATGTGAATTTGATTGTAATGCAGTGGAGTTTTGAGAAGGGAAGGATTAGTGAAGTAAGGATGTCAGGAAAAGTTCTGTTGTCGGAAAAAATGGAAATACCATTGACAGAAGTGATAAATGTAGAAAGCATAGCAATTTTTTAAGAAAAGAGAATATCTTCATCATGGATGTATTAAACTAGAGATACAAATAGATCGTCAAAGAAAACACAACACTGACAGGTAGAAATAGAGCCTAAAGCAGCTAAAGTTTAGGTTTAGATGTCTGTAAGCATCTTGAGGGCAGGACACTTTCCTTGTTCACCTTTCTATCTTTGATGCCAAACATGTACCTGACACATCATAGGTATTCAATAGCTTTTTGCTAACTTACCACCCTGGCATCTACTCATGTCAGATCTCTGAAGCTAAGCAGGGTCAGGCCTGGTTAATACTTGGATGAAAGACCACCTGGGATGGCCGGATGCTGTAATCTTGAGAAAAGGGCCCAGCAGCCCATCCCTGAAACAATCAGCCATTGAAAATCCTATGACTAGCAGAAAAGCACTGACAATAATACCAGACATGGCACAGTATTAGGTAGTGTTTCATCCATTGTACATAGGGTCTCCATGAGTCAGACTCAACTCTATGGCACCTAACAACAGCAATGAATAAATGAATTTAGATATGGTCTGTGAGGATATGATGCTTCATAAATTTTCCCATGTACATGCATTTAGTTTTTAAAAGAACATAGCAGGCAGGCATAGCCAAAAAGTTTAACTATAAACTATAAATCTTTAAGAATAGATTTCCAGGCTCCAAAGAAACTAGAGAAAAATACTTTGGGTGGAAGACATTTAACTTACTATACTACCTATGGATGAAATTAGTATTTTGGAAATTTTATATGCATTCATTCTAGCTGGGTTTATAAAAAATGTTGCTTTTTTTAAGGAAAAATTTGATAGCAATCTTAATTATTCCATAATCCTTTTAAGATGAAGTTGAATCCAGGTACAGTGGCACATGTATGTAATCCCAGAGACTCAGGAGGCAGAGGCAGGAGGATAGCAAGGTTGAGGCAAAAGGCAGCCTGCAAAACTTAGCAAGACCCTGTCTCAAGATACAAAATAAAAAATGAGGTGGGGGTATAGTCCAGTGGTAGAGTACTTGGAGAGTATGCACAAGGCCTTAGGTTAAGCCTCCCAGTACTGCAAAATAAATAAATGAAAGAAAGAAAAAAGAAAAAGAAAAAAAGAAAGAAAAGCTGTACCTTATGATTATCCCATTATCAAAAATTAATAGATGCTACCACATGCAAAATATCCTCAACTCAAGAAAAATCTACATAGTGTAGGAAGTTTTATAAGAAAGAAATGTGGTGCTGGGCACAGTGGTGCACACCTATAATCCCAGTGACTCAGGAGGATCACAAGATTGAGGCCAGAGGCAGCCTGGATAATTTAGCAACACCCTGTCTCAATTTTAACAATAACAAGGGGCTAGGAGTGCAGATCAGTGCCAGAACATTCACAAAAGATGTGCAAAGCCCTGAGTTCATCTCCTCAGTATTGCAAAAGAGAGAGAGATGAGAGAGGGGCAGGAGAAAGATGGTATCTAGCCAATTCTTGTATAAATAACTCCCTATCACACCTCTTGATTTCTAGTCTTTCTCCTTAAAGCTCAGGTTATATACACAATATTATATATGCTATACTGCTCTGATGCACAAAAAAGAGAATTCTGCAGTGAACTAAAGTCAATATCAATAAAGTCAGTATATTCCATTGCTATTAAACTATTCCTTTGATATTGGGAGGGGAACATTTGGGGATGAAACCAAGGCCCTTACCCTTGCTAGGCAAGTGATCTACCACTGAACTACACCTGCAGCCCTAACCCTTTCATTTTAAGATGATATTTATTGACTTGAGGATCTCGTGATGTGATGTGACATTACATCATTCAAACTAACTAAAAATTATTAAAATATGTGATCCAGCTGACTTACAAAAGAGTAGAAAAGCAAGTAGAGGAAAGAAAATCATAGCACTTGTCTTCCCATTGGCTCATGATAGATGACTCACACGAACAATTTCATGTCTGAACCCTATTCATATGAATCATGCTTTACCATTTCATAAGAATAGGTGGATAACCAACAATTTCCAGGTGTGCATATGATCAGGAACCAATGGTGCTGAAGAAGGAAGTGGAAGCTGCCTTGAAGGACTCAATGAAACACAAGGTGCTAGGAATGGATGGAATATCAATAGAGATGTTTCAACAGAGGCAGCACTGGAGGTGCTGACTTGTTTATGACAAGAGATTTGGAAAACAGCTACCTAGCCAACTAACTGGAAGAGATCAGTATTTGTGCCTATTCCCAAGAAAGGGAATCCAACCAAATGTGGAAATTATGGAACAATATATTTTCTGTTGTTGTAACATAGTACCTAGGACTGGATAAGTTATAGTTCTGAAAGTCCAAGAGCACAGCACCAACATCTGCTTGACTTCAGGTGAGAGCCTCAATGTAGAAAGTTGAAAAAGTGAAAGGTCAAGCAGTCACACGCAAAAAGATAAAATATGAAGGGTACCTTTGCTTTATAACAACCTTCTCTCACAGTAACTAGTCTAAGTTCTGTGAGAGCAATAACTTAATCCTGCTAGACATATTTCTCCAAAGAAGACATACAAGTGGTCAACAGGTATATGAAAAAGTATTCAACATCACTAAACATCACAGAAAAGTAAATCAAAAAACAAAACCAAGAGACAACAAATGTTGGTAAGGATATGCAGAAACTGGATACCCTGCACACTGTTGGTGAGAATATTGCTACTGTGGAAAATAGTTTGTTCATGTCTCAAAAAGTTAAAAATAACAGCCCAGGTATGATCTTCTGGGTCCAGATCAGGATCAAGAGTCAAGGATTTAACTCATGTACTTAAGACCAGTGGGGAATGTGAAACCAGGAAGAAGGTCACTTTAAAATCACTGGTTCCTTGAAAACTAGCCCACAACAAAAGCTGATAAGAGCAGCTGTGTCACAAGATGGTTGTGCCTGCCCAAGGGCTGGGTTAAGAAAAAGGTGGTGTTACAAAACAACCTTGTGAAAGGTCAAATTCGGGAATTCTGGTAATGGGCTGAGCTTTGGAAAAAGTGGAAACTTACTTTGTACCACTCAGCCCTTTACCACAAAACAGTTCCTGCTTCTGCAATTCTGCTTCTCTGCTCTTACCCTATAAAGCCCCTAACCAATGTGAGTCAGATGCTGCTTTCTGAAAGTCCACTCCTGGGACTGAAAGTAGCCAGCCGGCTGGTCTAAATAAATTTTCTGCTCCCGAAAAAAAAAAAAAAAAGAAAGAAAAAAAAAAGTTAAAAGTAGAACTACTATATGATCCAGAAATTCTGTTTTCTGGGCATTTATCCAAAAGAACTGAAATCAAGATCTTGAAGAGATATTAGCACTCTTATGTTCATAATAACACTACTAACAATAGCCAAAATGTGGGAAAAACCTAAATATCTGCTGACAGATGAATGGATCAAGAAAATGTAGTATATGCATGTACTAGAATATTATTCATCCTTTAAAAGAGGGAATTCTGAAATATGCCACCTCCTGGATAGATCTTGAGATCATTATGTAAAGTTCAATAAGCCAATCATAGAAATACAAGTAGTCTAAAACAAGTAGTTAGATTCATAGACTCAAAGAGTAAAATGATAGTTACTAGGAGATGGAAAGAATGGAAGGTAAAAACTTACTAGGCAATTGATCTACAGTTCTAGTTAAGCAAAATGAGTAAGCTCCAGAGTTCTATTGTACAGCACTGAACCTGTAGTACAATTAATTTATTATACACTTAAAATTTTGTTAAGAGGGTACATATCTTGATAAGTGTTCTTGTTATAATAATTTTTTAAAATTAAGAACATGTATAGCTTCTGTACCTAATTTCCAAATCTAGCATATATCACACGTTTTTGTTTAAATAATGCTTAATTCTTCTGCTATATTATAAAGGCTACAAGAGAACTGGCATTGTTGTCTTTGTTCAAAACCATATCCTCACCTCCCAGCCATGGGCTTCACAAAACAAAGTGCTCTACAAATGTTAGATGAATGAATGAATGAAGTAAACAAATGAAAAAAAGGATACAACCAATTGGGAGGAAAGAGTTGATGCCATAAAATAGACCAAGAGTAGTTTCTTTGTTAGTAAAACCTTTATAATAAATAAGGAAAACACCCAATAGATTTATATATGAGTGGCAAGAAAAATAATTCACAAAAGTGGAAATAGGAATTGCTAATAAACATATGGACAACTATTTGGCACCACGTCAAATACCCTCTTCTCTGTGTAAAATAATCAGGAGCTTTTATTTTGTTTTGTAACAGAAAACAATGATTACATCATAGCAAAGTTGTGCTAACAGGAAAAAAATATCTCTTATGATTTCCATGGGGAGTGCAAATTGATCCAAATATTTTAAAAACAAATCAATTAATATGTAACCTAAATGATTGTGCCCTTAGGAGTTCATCCTAAACAAACAATTCTAAACATGGAAATTTATAAAGCTTCACAAAGAAATATTATTTTCAGCATCAGAAAGTTAGAAGCAATCTGAATATCTAATAGAATAGACTACATAGTGCATGATGTATCCTTCAGTTAAAATATAATATGATTTTTATAAGGATGACTAATAGGAAGTATAAAAATATAGTTGAAAAATATGAAATATAAACTTTTAAGTACAGCATGATTAAGTAGATAAAAACCTATAAATAGGATAAAGGCTGAAATATTTTTACCATGCAGTTATAATTAGTTCACTGAAAACAGAATTTGAACCTGAGTTATCCTTAAATTTCCACTTTATTTTGTTATATGAGCCGATCTAATCATTATATTTCTTTTTTCTTTCTTTTTTTTTTTTTTTTGCAGTACTGGGGGTTGAACCCAGGGCCTCGCGCCTGCATGCTCTGCAAGGGCTGGACCACTGAGCTGCACCTCAGCCAACTTTTTTTTGCTTCTTTTGAGACAGGGTCTCACTAAATTACGCAGACTGCCTCTGGTCTCGAACTTGCTATCCTCCCGCCTCCGCCTCCCTAGCCGCTGGGATTACAGGCGTGCGCCACCACGCCCGGCCCTACAAGATTGTTGTTGTTGTTGTTGTTAGGTGTGGTCGAGTCGGTATCTGACTCATAGCAACCCTCATAGTGTTTTCAATGGCTGACTGTTTCTGGATTGCCTTGGGAGAGGATTGCCAGGTCCTTCTCCCATTTTTTGCGGTGCTGGGAATTGAACTCAGGACCTCAGACACTGCAGCGCAGCGCTCTACCAACTGAGCTAAATCCCAGCCCTAATCATTATATTTCTATTATGAAGAAATAAAAATACTTTCAACTGATCTTGCTTTTAATGTTTTGATAGGTGTTTTGGGAGGAATTAGAGGAAAGAATAGTCACAATGACTCAAAACAATGCCATATATGCATATTTCCCTTCTTTGTATTTTTTCAAAGAATCCTCTTAGGAGGATATTAAATCAAATTCTTTTGGAACAGTCAGTATCATAAAAAGCATCAAATGTGTTTCTTACAAACCATTCCCATTATTCATAAAGAAAAAATTTAATAGCTGGAAGTGTCTGTGTTGTTATACACTATAAAATAGGCTCTTGCTTGTCTTCAAGTAAATGAATACTACAGGTTGATAGGAACCTTAGCTACCAAATTGCCAAACCACAGAAAATCTCACAATACAGTTTCAAAGGGATTGACCGCATAAAAGCAGACACCAAAATGGAAATGATCATGTAAGAGATTTAACACGGGAAACATCTATGATAGAAAATAAAGAAGGAGCCAGAAGAGGCTTGGAGAGCTGTCAGGCCATGATAATAAGTCTAACCCTTGTGAAAGAATGAAGGAGGAATGGAGGGGTGAGTAGGAAGCACCATAGAATATAGTACAATTCTAAGGAAGTTCAGCAAGGTTTCTCAGCAGTCCTTAGCCAATGACTCCCGCAAAAGGAGTCCTTCCTCTCCAAAGAATGATCCTGCCTTCATATTTCTTCGATGTTCAGTAATAGACTTGAAGTAGCCCAGGTAAAGTATGTGAATGCACACACTTGAATTCAGAGTGCAGCTACTGGGACTATCAGATAATTATGCCCCTGTGATAGGAGCTCTAAGAGGCTCTATTTTTATTATTGGAAATTTTTAATGAACAACTTCATTCTGACATGCATTTCATTGAGACATTTCCACATATGCATTTCATTGTACATTGCACAGATAACTTCCCCTTTACGCTTTGTGTACTTCCTCCCCATTCTACACAAGAGGCTCTTCTTCATGGCTGCCACAGGCATCCTATAACTTTTGCAAATTCAAAGGCATGATATTTTAAAGGTTAACGCATTTGTTTCACAATGAGATTAAAAGACCCAGCTGTTTAGTCATACACTTTCCTGTGAAACATTGAATTTTATCACACATTTCACTTCATGACTTTGCAAATTGCAGAGAAATATCAAGAGTTTTGTTTAATAAGTCTTGAGCATATATGCTCAATTCTGAGATTCAACTGAAGAATAGGAACTTAACTTGTCGTTGGTCCAGTAGGCACAAATAAGATGAATGCCTTTAAAATAGACTTCTAAAACTCAAAATATTCTGACCAAATAGTAAAGTTTCCTCTATTTGATTCCATGCAGGAAATCATATGCTTTTGGCAGTTTACACTTTAAAAATAAACATTTTGTTCTGCCAAACTATTCTGAGGTGGTCTTTTGTATTTTATTAAGCCATTTTGGGGGGTGGGGTACTAGAGATTGAACCCAGGGTGACATGCCAGGCAAGTGCTCTACCACTCAGTGCACCTCAGTCCCTTTTATTTTGAAACAGATCTCACGGAGCTCCACAGGCTGCCTTTAACATCAAATTCATGATCCTTCTGCCTCAGCCTCCCAAGTCTCTGTGATTGCAGGTGTGAAGCCAAATTTTGAAGTGAGAAAATTGGTGACATTTGAAAGCTGAATTAAGTTACTAATGCAAAATATAACTTCTTTATGATAGTATATTGGTCTGAAATAACTTGCTTCTGTTCAAGGAATAGTTTATTGTTGTGAGATGCTGCTATCATCTTAAATACATCCCATATATAACATGAAGAAAAATTTTTATTTTCCAAAGACCAAGCATATGCCTGTCCCAACATAAGAGTCTCATCAAAACCAGCTCTAACTTTACTCTTTCTGCCAATGGCTACTCTTAGTTCCAGACTTTATGATTTGAAAATTTCCCAGGATCTTTTGAATATTATATAACAAATTGGGGGAGGGAAGAAAAGTGGATGTTAAACTTGTTAAAAACATTTTTAGCCTTTGAATGATGTCCAAGACTGTTTGGTCTCACATTTCTTTTTTATTATCTTGACCAATCCATGAATTTTGTTAGCCAGCTAAATGTATTCAAAATAATGAGCTACATTAAAAATCTTCACTCAGATACATTTGTTTTTTAAAAAATTATTGCAAAAAGATATTGTCTTCTCAGGGTTAGAAAAAATGAAATCCTCTGTTTATTTATAACAATATGTACAGCAGTCCAAGTCTTTGACACCATCATCCTTAGATATTAAATTGAGCCTAAAACAGCCTGCCTCAAAGACCTTTCCTGGGTGGCTTAGTAATTTTATCTCTTTCTACTGAAGCCATCTACATGGCTAAGCAGAACAAACTCGCATCATTTCTTTTGTACATTTGACTCTGCTCTCTTGGGGCAAATTCTCTGGGTGAAATGGATCTACAGTGGTTGTCTGCTAACATTTGATCATTTAGAAGGAAACAGAACATACACTCCTGGTTCAATATACATTAGATCCCTGGCATTTTTGTATAATGATTTCATAAAAACATAACCCTGTGCATGACTAAAAATAAATTTATTTAAGTTCTTCCCAATAAAAAATGCATTCAAGGAAGTCATTCAAAATGTTTAAAATACCAATTTTTCTTATTTTCAAAATTAGTTAAAGATATGCAAATCAAAATCAAACAGAATTTTGGACTTGAAAGAACTTAAGAGTCTGCCTTAATTCAGACACATTTTTAGATGTGTATAATAAGCATCCAAATTAATATTGGTTTACACAAGGTAGAAGTTTCCTCCTATGCAACACGGCAGAAGTAGGCAAACATTGCTAAGGGGGACTCTCTGCTGCATGGGACATTGCTCTGTCATTGTGATATCTTTGTCCTCATGATGCAAGATTGCTCCTCACCTCACTCCTGAATCAGACATACTCTAAATATTACACACATCACTTCTGCTTATATCCCATGGCCATACCTACATGCAAAGGAGGTTAGTATTAATTCTAGTATTAATTCTGGTATTAATTCTGAACAGTCATTGCTCTGCAAAAAAGATACAGGAGATATTAGAGGATAATTTAAAGTCTGTGCCCCAGAGGTCATATGAGATCCTAATACAAAAACAAGTAGAAATTAGACGCATTAGAGAAGGGTTATGGTAAGAACTGTACACTCCATCCATGGTCATTTTATTCCCCATGAAGTTCCTCTAATGACAAGTACTCTGTAAAACATGTTTAGAAACCACCACTGTAGACCAAAGTAGGAAATGTAAAAGTCTAAAAGGGTCAGGAAAGTAAGTAAATAAATGCAGCTACTTGGGTGGCTAGAAGTAGAACAATCTAAAAAGAACAGTTCCAGTTAGTTCTAAAGGGGTCTGCTATACCCTGTAGTGTATATTGTTCTTTCGCAGAACTCTGGGCCTTACATACCCAGACTTCCAATTTTTCAAGAGAATCCAGAAATCTATATTTTAAGGAGCTCTCTTACTTTTTCAAGTTGTTTCCTAGTTAAAACATCTTGTAATATTACAAAGGCCAAAAATACATCTTACAAGCCAGACTTACTCAAGGGTCACTCAATATAATCTATAATGTTCTAGACCAACCATTTCATTCTCTAGACAAAGAAACAAAAATCTAGAGTGGCTAGTGACCAGTCCTTGGTCACATAGGTAGCCACAACTGCTCAGATTTTTTGTGTATCTTTCATTCAATATTCTTTATACTGCATGATCGTAAACTGTCAATGAGAAGTTAAGATAAGCAAATAAAAGATGTTTTAAAAGTCATCTAACCCTATGCTATAATTTAGGATTTAGCTCTGAAATGAAATATTTGAGAGTAGATCAAGTGTGTGTTCTCTGTCCCATTCCCTCTAATCCCACAATTGAAACTAAAATCTGTTCTGTTTTCTACCTAGCCAGGGCCCAGGCTACCTGATCAGTGACATATGAGACCAACAAGCATCAAAAGATACCACTGGTAAGGGCCTAGTAGACAATATCCCCTCCTTCCAGCATGGCCCATTTAATTGCACACTCAAATCAATGACAGATTCATAGCAATACACATTTTTTAATTTTATGTTTATTTTTTTCTGTAGGCTATAAAGCTATATGGCTAAAATATTTTTAGCTGAAAAATTTAAATATTTGGAAATGGATAACACTTAATTTCTAAATGCCTGAGTGGAACTAAATTGTTCATGGATTAGTTATATTGTACCTGCATAAAATGTTTTATGAATATTTTTCTTCTTTCGAATCTTCCCACAGAGGAACCTTATAATGAGGTTTTTGAACCAGGTATGAATAAACACTTTATACCTTATTTTTCCCTTATGCTAAGGACTTCAAAGTCCAATAACTAAATGAAAAGATGTGCTTAATTTCTGTTTTTTTTTTTTTTTTTTTTTTTTTTTTTTTTTTTTTTTTTAGGATTTTTACTTTGATCAATCTTCAAAACACTTAAATAGATTTTATTTTGGCTGGGAAACTATTAGGATAATATTATTCTAGATGTATAGTAAAGGAAAGATTGGAAATATAAGTAGTCTATACTCATATGCCTGCAGCCATAGCCCTGTGGCATCCGATCCCGTCAGATCTCAGAAGCTAAGCAGGGTCAGGCCTGGTTAGTACCTGGATGGGAGACCGCCTGGGAACACCAGAAGCTGTAGGCTTGGGAGAAGGACCTGGCAAGCCCCTCCCAAAAATCAATCTGCCATTGAAAACCCTATGAACAGCAGAGAAGCACTGACAATAGTGTTTCCCCTGTTGAACAGAGGGTCGCTATGAGTCGGATACCGACTCGCCGGCACCTAACAACAACATACTCATATAATAATTTTAATTACTTTTCAAATTTGAATTTGCTTTAATTTAAGATCTCTCCCTCCCTCACTCACTCACTCTTTCTCCCTCTTTTCTTTTCTTCTCTCTCAGCTTTTTTTTTTTTAACCTGAGGTTTTTGTGGTTTCTGTGACAACTAGCAGTGGGCAAAATTAATGCGTACAGGGGTCTAACCTCAGAAAATAACAGTTAAGAGATGGATTTGGTTTGGCTGAGAAAACATAAAATTTTTCCGCTCCATATTTCCAATAACTTAAATCATCATATTTTATTAATAGAATACATTGGACTGCATGAAACAATTCCAATTTCACTATTAGAAAATGACCAATATGGGAAAGGGGATCTGCAAGAGTGGGGATTGGGAGACATAAGAGGGTAATGCGCGGTGAGCATGAGCAATATATGATGATATGCATGCCTGGAAATGCCATAATGAAATCCATCGATTTGTACATTAACTAAAAATACTACAAATTTTTTTAAAAAATCCGAAAGAGACTCAGGTACAAATCCACACATAACCCTGTTTTTCCCTGATCACTTCATTCAGTTTACCTTTTTTCTCTCTTCCTTCTTTATTCTTCCATTCTTTTCTCTTCTATTTATACCCAAAATGGTTTAATCTTTATATTTTAATTTATCCTCAACATTCAGTCTATTCCTGAATTACCGCAAGAGCATTCCTGAAAAGATTTGTGTAAGTCACTTACTAATTCTATTTTCTTATAGATTTACCTAATATTTATTCAAGTGTTTCACTAAGAAAAAATTGACATAAATATAATCTTAAAATAATCTTACATTTGAGAAAATAAGGCTTTGCAAGTTATATATTTTGACTGAAAACTACCTTCTAATATCCCACTCAAAATATCCAATATCCAAAATGTAGTATTGATAAAGATTTCACATTTACTGAAACATTTGAAAGGGTATTTTTTCAGACCTATACCAATTCATTCACATTTTCTTTCTTTCAGCTGTCACATCTGTGAAACAACAGTACCTACTATCACAGTTGTTTTCTGAAAACCTCTAAGTCTACAAACTTGATTTTATAAGTTAGTCTCTCTGATGACACAGTGAAGAATTGTTTTTAAGTACGTCCCATTCTGCTACCTGCCAAATTTTTTAAAAAGTGTGCAAAATATACTAAATATTTCCTATTGCTGATTGTTCCCCAGGCACCTTTATCTTTAAACTAAACAGTAAAGCATTCCATTTCCACAATATTTATAATAAAGACTTTTTTCTCTTTAAAATTTGACTCTTCTTTTCCTGCTATACAGAACAGCCTGGCTGGTGGATAGGTGTTAACTTTGCCTTCCTTTGACATAAAGCAAAGGTAATAGAAAGATAAAACCTCGAACAATAAGAATCAGAGAAGGAAGTTTACCTAGAAATACAGTAAGATAAAATTACTGGAGATATACAGTGAAGGACAAATTCCATGTGAGTCACTTCATACACACAAGGTTGAATCACAGTAACAAGTTAATGGATATAAATAAGTAAACAACCCAAGCAAAGGAAAAACTCACCACAGGAATGCCAGCCTTTCCTCAGTTCTGGTCCTCTTACCTCCTTTCTCAATGACAAACTGGTCACCAAAGCTAGAGAATAAAGGAGATGAAAAGTAGTTATTGACAAATTGACAAATCAGTAAAGACTAACTTCATCTTCAGGTCTGATTTTCTGACTTGATTTTACTTATCTTGGGAGTTAGCTCAGTTGGTAGAGCGCTGCACTGCAGTCTCTGAGGTCCCGAGTTCAATTCCCAGCACCACAAAAATGGGAGAAGGACCTGGCAATCCACTCCCAAGGCAATCCCAAAACAGTTAGCCATTGCAAACCCTATGAGGGTCACTATGAGTCAGATACCGACTCAACGGCACCTAACAACAACATTACAACATTCTTCTCTTTTTAACAGTACAGCTAAACTGAGGTAGTTACAGTCACCGATGATGTGGAAAGTGTACATGTGAAGGAAGCAATAGCAAAAACATTGAGAATAGTCACCCAGGGTGGATAGTTGTTGTTGTTAGGTGAATTCAAGTTGGGTCCAACTCATAGCAACCCTCATAGGATTTTCACTGGCTGATTGTTGTTTCAGGCCTGGACTGCCACATCCTTCTCCCAGTTTTGCAGCACTGGGGATTGAACCCAGGACCTCAGAAACTGTGAAGCAGTGCTCTACCAACTGAGCTAAACCCCAGCCTGTGGATATTTATGCAAGGAGAAACAAGAGAAGAGACAGCAATGATGGGGAGTAAGCAAGAGAAGGGAGAGTGTTTCACACTCCCTACCTCCCTGCCTCTCTTCCTCCCTCTTTCCCTCCCACCTTCTCCCCACTTTCCTTTTTTCCTTCTTTCTCTTTCCCTATCCTTCTCCCTCTCTTCCTCCTCTTTGTCTCTTTCTCTTCTTCTCATCAGAAATGTGCTCCAGAAATTGTACTCGGCTGCTAATAGCATAGACCTCAACATAGTAACTTATGTGAATTAAAGGATTATTCTAGCCAGGTGCCATGGAACATGCCTGTCATCCCAGTGACTCAGGACGTTGTGGGAAGAGGTTCATAAATTCAAGGCCAGAGGCAGCCTGCACAACTTAGTGAGAGCTTGTCTCAGAATAAAAACTAAAACAGGGCTGAAGGTACAGCTTAGGAGTAGAGCACATGCTTAGCACACACAAGGACCTGGTTTCAACCTCCCCTTCCCTGTACTGGAAAATAAAGGGGGAGAGGGAGGAATCTCCTTTCACATAAAAGATGTATAAGACTATATAGGACTACTGTGTTCATCAAAATCTCGGTTCTGTCAGATTTACCAAGTTAAAAGGTTGAGTGGACCTAGCAGCATTCCATAACAAGATGGAAATGGCACATCCTGGGATCAGGTCCTGATGGGTCCACAAGTAAGATGTACACCATGTAATTGGACCCTCATGCCACTCACTGCTATCACACTAGCCCACTCCCCTCAGTTCATGGCTCTATAAGGAGCCCAATATGATCACCCAATACAGGAGGAAAATGGCCAAGCTTGGCTCACAGAGAGATCCACTCAGTAGGTAAGTATAAATTAAAAATGATAGCCAAAACCCTACTGCCCCACTTAGGATGGCCCTGAATGATGATGGTGAGAGAAGTGCCCCCAGTGGATGAGGCTTCAGGTAATCCATCTGGTCATCTACTTCATGTAGAAGGAGAAAAGCTTGGGGTAAAAACAAATATAATAAAAAAATAAAAAATAAGAGTGAAGGCAAGAAGGTCTAGGAAGAGGTATGTGGATGGGACTATGGGAGTGAGTATAAAATATTACAGGTTACCCATCAAGAGTACCTACCCCGATGAAGATAATTATCAAAGAAATAAGAGGAATTATTCTGGTAGTAGAAATCAGCAGCCTCTGTCTTTGGCCACATCATTTCCACCCAATGTGCATATGAATACATATAGCCATAACGACACTGTGGAGACATGGCATGATTCATGGATTCCCACTAATCAGGGCCGATGTAGAATAGCTTCTGCCCAAAGATCAGACCTATGGCAACAGAAATCAATACTGAGCCCCTAGCATAATACCATCCTTTGAAGGGATTAAGTAGGTGGCAAGTTAGTTGCATTATAGTCCTTTCACCCTTGAAAATGCAACAATTTATCTTAATTAGAACCAACACACATACCCAATCTGAGTTTATCTTTCTTGACTGCAGGACCCCATCCAGCACTACTTCAAAGTGCTTATAAAATGTTTGACACAGTGGCTTGGGATCTCACGTGTTATCACAGGGGACAAAGGAATCCACCTAAAAGAAAAAGATGTGACGCAGTGAGCACATGATCATGGGGTCCTCTCGTATTATCACAAATCAGAAACCACCAGCCTGAGACCTATTTCAAGGATGAAAACTGTGGTACAAGATACTAATCTTCCTCTTATAAGTCTATCCTGGAAAAGATACCAGCTAGAACCACGGAAGAGCTGTTTCTACATGGGAAGAGTTTATAACACAAAATGTGCCAAGACAGGGCCTCTTGGCCCATGCTGCTTCCACCCCAAGATCAATTATTTTATTGATGAGGAAACTTCTGATGTGAAGACTATCTAGAGTTCCCACAACTACCTCTCAGTGGTTCCTTTATACTTTTTCAACTATAAAAATAAAGAAAGCAACTCTGTGGAGTTTTTATATATTTTATTGAGCATGATTTATATACAATAAAATGTACAAATTTTGAGTATATAATTTGATGAATTTTGACAAACAAATACAGGCATAAGATATTCATAAGATTTGGAGTATTTCCCTCATCCTAGAAAGGTCTCTTGTGCCACTTTTTCAGCCCTGGCTCATCTTTTAGAAGAAACCACTGTTCTGATTTCTCTTACCATAAGTTAGAGTTCTATTCTAGGCTTTGATATAAATGTAATTATGCAAGTGTTCTTTTAGGCCAACAAGTACTATGGAGGTGTTATGTTTGATTTTATTTGAATTCTAATTAATTAATCAAATTAGATGTACCCAGAATAGTTTCTGCTTCTCTCTACCAACCTACTGCTACTTCAACAGGCACAGACACAAAAGGTTAAAGAGCACGAGTAGATCCCTTGTTCCTGTGCACCTAACACGGCAACAATTCTTTGTTATCAGCAAGGAATTTCTCAAGGCATTCAATATGTTAAGGATGATATTTCAAAAAGCAGAGATGATGTGGCTTCAATACGAGTTCTCAGTCAGAAGCTCTAAAGGAAACTGCTTGTGTCTAAACTACTTGGATCCATCTATTACCATCTACGTGACTAGGGAAAGTTATTTCCCCTTTCCTGCTTGTTTTCTCATTTGCAAAATGTTGAATGTTATAGAAACACTCTCACCAAGTGGCTATGAGGATTAGATTAGCTGGTGTACAGAAAGCGTTTACTAAGGTACCTGGCACATAGAGAACACCCAACACACTTCAGCTGTCAATATAAATGAAATTAACATACATTTTAACATAGCAAAGAGCACATTTTACTTTTGTGCTATTTGGACATCAATATACCCATGGGACATAAATACATGCCAGAGGATTAAGAGAAAAAGGAGAAAACTTGCCTATTTCCATTAGGTGTTGCATCCTAATTGGACCCCAGAAAAATGTTTTGTGCAGTTAAAAATAGAAAAACCTAAATATAAGGATGCTTAAAATCCCTCCTACTCATTAGACCAATAAATACAGGATATCAAATAGAATTTGATACATCATGTTTTCTCATCCTTCTAGTTTTTGAAAGACTTTCTCTGATAATTTGGACCCAAGCCAGAATGCTTTCCCCAATATCTCCCTTTACCTTTCATTGCCCTTTTCTGAACATAATTATGGTGTCTGTTTTCATTAGTTATTTCTCTCTTCATATCTTATTCTTATGGTATCTTTCTCTTGCTAGATATAAAGTATAATTTTTGGAATCCATGTGCCAACATAATGTTGCCCTCAGAATTTAGTTACAGCAGTGGATTTTAGTTATTCTAATAGCTAAAAATGAAATAAAAATTAAAGGAGTGTTAATTAAGGCAGATAACACCTCCTAGAAGGTTATTAGGTATGAAATAACAACCCTGTTGATGTATCATACTTGGAAATTTTTTTGATCCTTTATGTTCCCCAATCCCTGTGAATAATTATTCTCTCTTTAGTAAAAATATTTTCTCTTTAAGAAATCTTTCATCTGCTTCTGCAAAATACAAGCAGAATCAAAGGTGATTATATTTGATTTTTCCATCTTCTCTTTATCTTGTTATCTATTTAAATGTTAAAACCCTAGAATAAATATATTCCTCCTTGAGATTAAGATTTTTATCTCTACACTAAATATAATTTTCCTCATATTAGAACCATGTGAGCACAAGTCAACCAATACCTCAGTATTCACAAATTCATTTATAAAGGCAGGTTCATAGTGGTTTCATTTATCAGCATTAACTTACATCTGCTCCCAGAAAAGAACAAATTGGTTTTTCTAGCTCCCTTTTCTATGCCTCTTATTCATATTTCCATTGTCATATTTTATTTTATTCAGCCAGTTTAAAACATTACAGTGCCTTTTTACCCATGTAACATTGTCTTCCTGTTTCTATAATATGCATTTTTTCTTTTAATAAAATCTTGGCCTATTTAACTGTATTCCTGGAACATCAAGCCAGAAGTTCTTGTTATTTTTTCCAGTTATTTCTTCCAAAATATATCACAGATTACTTTACTCTTGAAACTTACATCATCCTCTTTCATCTCTAGCAAGGAATGACTACAAACATGCCTCTTGGAGTAATTCTTAGTTATTTGATAATCAGAATTCCCATAGCTAATTCCCAGGCAGCCCATACTGATTTATCTTTTGAATACTTTTCCGACAACAAAACATTACAAAACAATTCTGTGATGTCTGTATTTTATGGCTTCAAACAGGTTTTCTCTTTCTCACTTTGGCTTTTCCATTCTTTACTTAGGTCTCAAGAGGTCTGAGGAAGGATTTGAAAGAAAATAATCTTTCATATCCCAGTAACAGATAAACCTTAGATAGTACTCTTTGGCCATAAGTGACCTTATTCTTTCCTGTGTTCTCTTTTTTCAAGAATTAATTCCCTTCCTTCTGGATTGCTTTAGCCGATCAATGTGAAGCCTTCCCTGACTAATGCCACTATAACCATAACATATCCCTCTGTTTTGAAGTCCATGGCCTTTATATCTAAAATATGGAGTGCATTGCAGTATATTTCTGTAACAATTTTGCTAGATGTGTGTGTGAGTGGGTGGGGGGGAGGGTGCCAGCTAAAGGGTTAGTTCTTTTGTATTTTATTAGTTGCTTATACAAGAGCTGAAATGAAACTATACCAAACAAATATTTAACAAATTGTATTAATTTGGTCATTTATCCATTCATCCACATTTTGGGGGGCAATTATTCAGCGTCACTCACTGTGCAAGCTCTGGATATACAGAGATCAGGCAAGTGGTCCCAGTTCCCAACAATTGGCCATAGTTATACTATAAAACACAAGATCTATGAGGTTTTAGAATTATAAAAGAAGAACCCATAAATTGGTCTAAAAGATGGTAGAAGAAAGGAAGAGTGGAAAGAGAGATATCAATAGAACTTAACTAGGCAAAATAGAGCAGGGACAAAGGCAGAAGATGAAACATGGAAATGGTACTGAGGATTTTATGGAATGAGTGGGTTGGAGTACATGGTCCTACGAAGCTGTAGGGGAGAGTTTGGGGACATGGCAGGAGATAAAGCTAAGAAAATGGAAAGGGCCACATCACAAGGGATCTTTCATGGTTGTTGAAGACTCTGCCCTTTGTCCTACCCTGCTACTTGTCTATGACTGTAATCATTAGACTTATGACTAGTGCTGCAAAATTGGTGACAGGTTCTACCTGCTTATCAGGTTTTTACTTTCCAATACTTGAAACTCCTTTGAATTCATTCTATATTCTCAATTTCACATCCACCCCTCAGGATTATCCCAACCACTAGTGCCAGATTAACCACATTCTTATATTTTCTCTCTCATATCTATGCTTTAAAATCTTCAGTGTTTGGTTACCTTCAGACCACAGAAAAATCCTGCATGTATAACCTCAAATGAATTTCCACTCTCTTTCCCCATTTCTCTTCTAGATTACTGTTTATAAATGGTTACCACGGTTTCTCAAACCCAGTCCTTCCTCAAATTGCTTGTTTTACAATGTTCTTCCCATTGTCCCTCTGTTCCAAATCTCTTCAGTTTTCTAGACATGTGCCCAATGTTAATTTATCTTAGAACCAACAACATATTTTATTTCTATTATGTTTCAGCATTTAGTGAACTCTCCTCAATTTTATGCACTTATTGTAGTCATCTGACAAAAATGATTGGTCCTTGAGTCAGGACTGTGTTTTGGAAACATTAAATTCAAACACACTACATTGATAACTATTATTAATGAAGCCCAATCTACTGTTTGCTTCCTCAATGAACATAGTAGTTGCTTTATCACCTCAAGCTCCTTTGTGATATTACTTACAAAGAAAGTAGAAGCTAACATATTATTTCTATTTTATAGAAATAAATGTTTGAGCACTAAGAAGTTAAGTAATTTAGTTAGATATTTTGGGATTAGAATCCAAGCTCCTGATACCAATTCAGTGTTCATTTAAACAATAATTGGTCTAAGCTTCTTTTTCTTGAAGAGACTACCAGGTAAGCTTTGAAATATATATATACATGACAGGAAAGGATAATGAAAAATTGTTAAATATCCATTAAAACATCAGAGGGTTTCTAATTTTATAATTCAGAAATATAAAGACTTCAATAAAGGGATAGAATATTAAGATGTAGTTTGGTGATGACGAGGCACCTAACAACAACAACATCAACAACAGTTTGATTTGAGGTTCTTTGGATCAATTTGCTAAAAATTACTTTACTTAAAGCTATTTTACTACATAGCAAACTTACCCAAAGACCACCTAGAAGAAAATGTCAGATAGATATTCTAAAGTTACAGGAAACTTTACTGCAACCATTTGAGGACAGATTCAGAGTGATGCAAGCCAAACAATTTAGAGAAAGCTATTGAATGTATTTAGGGTAAAAACCAGCATTCACAAGCAAAGTAGTAAGCATTTGAGGAATACTAGGCATCTGAATTTTTAAAAAATATGCATGAAATTAGCATCCAGCTACATTAAACCAAGAAATCCCTAGCAAAATGACTGAGGTGAAAAGGTGAAATTAAAGCTTTGAAAAACAATCTTCCATAAATCACTGTCAACAAACTCACTATTTTGGAAATTGAATTTTGTTGAATTATACTGATCCTACTCTGGAGAAATGTCTGGCCTTCAGTGCATCCCCATAATATCAACATTGTGGATTTGTGTATGAGCAGTCACTGATCTCTGCTCTAAGCCTTAATCTGTACCTTAAAGGTATCCTAACTTGTACTGCTTTTTCTTACTTATGTCCTTCTGTCAAGAAGTTGTATGACTATTGAGACCATCTGCCACATGTTATGACCTTTTATGATGCTAGTTTTTGTGTACTATTTTTTATAGGTAGTCAGGATTATTATCTATTTAGCAATCAAATAAGAACAGAGCATCAACCCAATTTTATTACCTCACCTTGAGGGGTGGTTAGAGGAATCCTTACAAGATATCACCTAGGAATGGTGGTTCAATAGTTTCATCATCCTGCATGACAAACCATGTTGCTATTACACCTGAGCTTATTCTGGGGCTGAATAGAGTTTACATGCCCTATACTGACCCCATTCAACCTGACTAAATTCTTTTCTTTTTCTTAAGTGAGATTTGGAAAAGAAATAATATATTATCCCTCTAAATCCTATCAATTTGGGAATAATTTTCATATAAAACAGATCTTGCATTGCAAGAGATTTCTGTTATTGTTAATATTTACTTTTAGTAAGAATTTTATTATTTTAACTACTTATTCTTTGGTTTAGCAATAATAGAAAGCTCAGCCAAAAAAATAGCTTATGAAGCTACAAGCCAAGGCTTCTGGCCATTTTATTTTTGAAATGCCTCCTTCCAGATATTATGACCCTTAGATGACCTGCCTGCTCTCACCCACAGGGAGGAAGTTCTTATAATTGTATCTAATATTCTTCTTCTATGTGAAAGGTCCTGAACTACCCTACAATTACCTCCTGGATGCATCCTCCATTCTCAGTCCTCCAAGTCTGTAGTCAGGTCTCACCTTGTGCTGTTTTCTGAAATTCATTTTGTATCTTATTATTAAAACTTCTTGTGAAATCTGATAAATGCCCCTTATTGTTTGCTATTATAGAATTTTATATATTGCACTTTAGCAATACATACAACTGACTTCCCCAGTAATTCCGAACATTCTTTTTGTCCCCATCCTCAAAGAACTGTTCTCATATGCTTTTACACTAGGAAGATCTGCCTTTAATGCTATGAAATGACCAGATTCCCAAATCTCCTAAAATGTCATCTAATAAAATCCTAAAAATCCTAAAACCTGAACTTTAGGAGAAAAAAAAAATTCTTTGTCATTTCCATCATATCCTAATTCATAGAACACTGGCAAGGGTCAACACCAGTTTCAATGATGTTCATGAAGCTAAAACTACTTTATTAATTGCAATATTATGAAAAGAATGATATTAGGTGGGTCTTTCAGTTATCTATATATAATAAAAATTGTAATATTCCTTCCAAATTCTACAGAATCTGCAGCCTAGGATTTTTACATGATACTGATTTAAAAAAAAAAATTTTGTAACACATTTTCATTCGTGGTAATTTCAAAGAAAATATTCTTATTGAAATATTAAATAATTGTCATTTTTAAGCTTGATGGGCTTTTCAACGAAATGGTGCTCAGATCATTGACTCCCACTCTCCAGCTACACCCCCAGCTAGACAGCATACAGGTTGCAGGAGTTAAGAACCAGAGAAATGATAAATATGAAGTCATAGCTTTAACCCACTTAAGTATATGATGATTTTTTAAAATTTTCAGTTGACACATAATTTACATGTGTATATATACATATATGTATATATACCTATTTGTAAAGTGTAGTGTGATATTTTTGACCCATGTGTTGAAAAAACAGAAAAAAAAATCTTTTAAGATGGCAAGTCATGTCACTAATTCAGCTCCTAGCAGAATTTTCAATGAAAATATATACTCAAGTAAAAAGAAAGCATCAAATATTGGAAAGTCTATATATCTACCACTTGTGAGGTAAGATAAAAAGACATAGATGTTCTAGCCAAGACTAGAAATAGAAGTTTGTTGCCACTTGAACCATATCTAGAAGGTATACTCACTCTCAGGAGACATAATTTCTGTGCTATTTAGCAAGGATATGTTAAAGAAAAAATCCACTGAGAGAAGAAGCATCTGCTGTGTAGTACCTTTTCAAGACGGTGTAGCAGAGTTCTGAGATAGCAGAGATGACAGAGTCCAGAGGCATGAACCTAGAGTAGTGGGCTAGGACCCAGCAATAATAACAACCACTAATCTCTGGCTTGTATGTTCTTGTGTTCTTTGCATATACTCATTTATTCATTTAATCCTCACAATAACCCTATGAGATAGAGATTATTATTATACTTCCTTTTACAGATGAAGTAATTGAGGCACACTGAGGTTGGACTCAACTCAACAGCAGCTAACAACAACAAAGGCTAAATAATTTGCCCAAAGTCACAAAAATAGGAAGTAGCAGAATTGAGATTCAAACTCAGTTGGTCAGGATCAATCTTCTGGGCTCCTAACTCTAGTGCCCTCATGCCTCCGAGATGAAGCTTTCCTAGCACTCTATCCCAAGTTTCCTTCCAAATACTTGGCACAGATTAACATATTTGAAGTTGAAAGTGAAAACAAGAGCAACAAAAGATAAATTTTACCTATTTCATCCACTATTTTAGGGAAATTTAATAAAGCAAAATAATTGGGATTCACTAATCTCTACTCCTGCAGAATGCAACTTGATAAGGAAGTGAACTAATATAAAAATAACATGGCTGCAATAAACACCTATTCACCAGAGTTCCTTCTATTTATACATTATGTATGGCTACCAAAAAGTGTACAAGTTATATTAAAAGACAAAAATCACAGTTTGAAGAAATAAAATAATCATAAGAACTAGATTCATATAAGGTATGAATGTTGGAATTATCACACCAGGAATATAAAATATCAGGTATTAAGATGCTAAGGGCTATAATGGATAAAGTAGAGAGCATGGAAGAACAAATAGGCAATATGCACAGAGATGGAAATTCTGAGAACCAAAAAGAAATGCTAGAGATAAAAAATGCTGTAACAAAAACAAAGAATGCCCTTGGTAGGTTTATTTGTAGGCTAGACACAAAGAAGAGAATTTACGAGAATTTTTTAGGATATCCTAATAGAAACCACCAAAATCAAAAACAAAGAGAAAGAATCTGTAAAAACACAACAGAATATATAAGAACTGTGGAACAACTACAAAAGGTGTAACATACATGATGAGAATTCCAGAATAAAAAGAAAAAGGAACAGAAGAAATATTTGAAAAAATAATGACTAAGAACTTCCTCCAAATTAGTGCAAAACACCAAAGCATAGATCCCAGAGTCTCAGAGATTATGGAGCAGAATACCAAAACAAAACAAAATCTACATCTACACAAAGCTACAGAAAAACCAAGATGAAAGAATCTTGACAGAAATCAGAGGAAGTAAACTTCCTATGCAAGGATAAAAATTACATTTGACTTTTCCTCAAAACCATTCAAATCAGTAGAATAAAAGGAAATATTTAAAGTGTTCCAAGAAAAAAAATCACCAACCTAGAATACAGTACCCTGTGAAATTATCCTCAAAAGTGAAGGAGAAAAAAAGACCTTAATAAAGACTAAAAGAATTTGTCACCAATAATCTTTCCTAGAAAGAAATATTAAAGAAGAAAAATGATAAACATCAAAAACTCATATCTACAAAAATAAAAGACTTAAAACTTCTACATAGCAAAGTAAACAATTAGTGGAATGAAGAGATAATCTACATAATAGGAGAAGATCTTTGTCAGCTATTCATCTGACAGGGGATTAATAGCCAGAATATATAAAGAACTCAAAAAACATAACACCAAAAGAACAATCAATAAATGGATACATTAACTGAATGGACATTTCTCAACAGAAGTACAAATGGCCATTAAACATATAAAGAAATGTTCAACATCTTTAGCCATCAGGGAAATGTAAATCAAAAATACATTGAGGATAGATTCCATCATGCACACCTGTAATACCAATGACTCAGGAGACTGAGGAGGAGGATAGTGAGTCTGAGACCAAAGGCAGCATGTACAACTTAGCAAGATCTTGTATCAAAAATTAAAAGATTAAAAAGGGAAATTCCATGGCATAGCACTTTTCTAGCATGCTCAAGGCCTGGACTCAAGCCCCTAGTACTGAGGGGAAAAAAAAAAAATCCTATATCAAGATTCTATCTCACCTGAGTCAGAATGTCAATTGTTAACAAAATAGAAAACAACAAATGCTTCAAAGGATGCAGGGAAAAGGATCACTTATACTTTACTGGTGGGAATATAAATTAGTCCAGCCACTATGAAAATCAGTATGGATGTTGTGTTAGCTTTTACTTCACTGTGACAAAAATACCTGACAGAGATAATGTAGGGAAGAAAGGATATGTTTTAGCTAATAGTTTCAAAGGATCTCACTCTATAGTAGTGGGAAAAGGATGGTGGTGCAGGGACAGAAGCATATGGTGAAGGAGAGCTCTTCATATCATGGCAGATAGGACCATAGAGACTGGAACCAGTAGTCTAAGTAAAATCTTCAAAGGCCTGCCTCCAGTGATTCATTTTCACCAGCTAAGTCCCATTTCCTGAAGCTCCAGAGCCTCCAAAAACAGTACCACCTACTGGATACCAAGCATTCAAACATGATCCTTGAGAGAAATTTTATATGCGATCCATAACACTTTTCCCCTAGCCCCCAAGGCTCATGGCCACCTCATAATGGGAAATGCATTTAACTCATCTTCAAGAGTCCCAAAAATCTTCACAGTCCAAAAACTATTCTAAAGTCTGTACTGAGACTCAAGGCAAACTTTTAGCTGTGCAATCCTGCAAAATAAAAAAGAAAATACATACATTCAATATACAATGGCACAGAATAAATATTTCCATTCCAAAAAGAAGGAATAGGAAGATAGCAAGGAAAAATCAGACCAAAGCAAGACTAAAACCCAGCAGGACAAATTTTAAATACTGTCATTCAACATCTGGCATCTGGCACATATGATGGCATCATCTGGGTTCCAACAGGCTTGGGTAGCTTCACCCCTATGACCTTTGCTGTTTGCCGGTCACATGACCTCTATTTTAGGCCAGCTCTACTCACTGACACCAGCTTTCCTTGGCAGATATTCCATGTCACTAGCCTCTCCAACATCCTGGGGTCTCCCTTGAAACTTAGATTTCACCCTCAATGCTTCATGTATTGCCCCCTCAGGGGATCTTTGCAGGGAATACAATGCCAGTACACATTGCCTGCCCTCCCATGTCTTTTTACGGAACCTTGGTAAAAGCCTCTATAACCCTTTAACATTCACATTCTGTATGCCTGAAAAACCAGGACTGTATGCACAATGCCAAGGTCTGCTGCCAGTTCAAGCAGTACTTGGGCCCCATTGGACCATGGCTACAGTGGCTTCTGAGGGTCTGGGTGGCTGAAGACAGAACACTTCCCTAGGTAGCACCTTTTCAGCTGGATGCCTTGGAACTCCTATCATTTTAAAGTCTTTCAAATGAGTTTGAAATTTGATACCCTAGAGCCTGTGATAGGAGAAGTCCTGTTAGTTCCTGATTTCACCTCAAAGTATGTGTCCTATTATTCCACTGGGAATTTACTTTAATGGCAGTGATCTCTTTAACAATCACAGTCTTTTTGTCTACCACTTTAACTGGGCTCTTTTTCAGTCTGGACTGAACATTTTTCAAATCTTACTGCTCTGCTTTTTGTTACTCGTCCTCACTATAAGTTTTGCTAAAAGTAGCCATGCTACAACTTCAGTGATATGCTTTCTTGAAATTTCATCCACCAAATTCATTAGTCTTTTCTTTTTCAATTCACCCTCACTCAAATTTTCAGAACATGCACAAAATTCAGATAAACTCATTTCCAGAATATAACACAAGTGGGCTCCAGTCCAATTCCCAATAATGTCCTCCTCTATGAAACCCCATGAGCATTGTTTTTACTGTCTACATTTCTACCAGCATTCTTATCTTCTGAATTCCCACTAGAATCCCCCCTAGAACCCTCTCGCAATCTCTTCTGATAGAATTCAAGGGTTTCTCTAGCCTACATGGCCAAACTCTTCCAAATTTCTCCTGCAAATTAGTTCCAAAGACTTAAGAACCACATAGTCAGGTTTAGGCACAGCAATGAACCTATTAATCAAGTACCAATTTTCTGTGTTAGCTAGCTTTTGCATTTCAGTGACCAAAATATCTGACCAGGAATGTTTTATTTTAGTTCACAGTTTCAGATGATCTCAGTGCATAGTGACAGGGAAGGCATGGTGAAGCAGGCACAGGAGTATGTGACACAGGAGATCTCTTTACATCATGGCAGATAGGAGCAGAGAGAGAGAGACTGGAACTGAGGGCCTGGGTGAAACCTTCAAAGGCCCACTCCCAGTGATTCATTTCCACCAGCTAGATCCTACCTCAAAAAGTTCTACATCCTCCTGAAACAGCACCACCTCCTGGAGACCAAGCATTCAAACATGAGCCTTGGGAGTATATTTTAAATTTACATCATAACAGATGTTCCTCAAAACACTAATAATAGAACCACCGTGAGATCCAGCTGTACCACTTCTGGTTGTATACCCAAAGTAATCAGAATCAACATGCTTTAGACATATCTCCATATCCATGCTTATCATGGCACTATTCACAATTGCCAGGGTATGGAATCAGCTTAGGTATCTGTTAAGAGATGAGTGGATAAAGAAAATGTATATATACACAGTGGAATATTGTTCCTCTATAAAGAACAAAATCATGTCAGTTGCAGGAAAAGGAATGGAACTGGTGATCATCCTGTTAAGGAAAATAAGCCAGACACAGAAAGATAAATATCACATGTGTTCTCATCATGTGAAATCTAGGGAAAAATAAATAAAGATGACATGAAAGAAGAAGAGGGACTATTAGGAAATAGAAATGACCAGAGGGAGGGGGGAGAAGGGATAAGAGAAGGTAATTGAGGAGG